>VDFB02085947.1:0-21849 GCA_007258455.2 Sequoia sempervirens
AAATAACTTCTCATAAAATTTTAGGTGCTAGATATTATTGGCCTTCAATGCATAAAGATGTTAAAAATTATGTTCATCATTGTGATGAATGTCAAAGAGTGGGAAGACCAACTGCTTCTACATAAATTCCCTTGCAACCTCAAATAACTTTGGAACCATTTGAAAAATGGGGGTTAAATTTTATCGGCCCCATAGATCCTTCCTCTCAAGGGAAAGAATACATATTAGTTTTTATTGATTATCTGATGAAATGGGCAAAAGTTCAAGCTTTATGAGTTGCTAGAGAAGAGCAAGTTGCTGATTTTCTCTATAATAAAAATTTTCTTCGATTTGGAGCCCCCTGAACTATCGCTACAGATCAGGGACCCCAATTTATGTCCAAAGTTCTCCTAGCATTTATGAACCATTTTCAGGTGAGTCATAAGAATTCATCCCCTTATCACCCTCAAGCAAATGGTCAAGTAGAGGTGACTAATAGGGAGTTAGAAAACATATTGATAAAAACTTTCTCTTCAGGAAGAAGAGATTGGGCTAGGAAATTTCCTGTAGCCGTTTGGGCGTACAATACAACATGGAAATCTACAATTGGATTCAGCCCTTATGAGCTTGTTTTTGGGAAGAAACCTCTTCTCCCCATTGATTTTGAACTCCAAACCCTATGTACAGCTATGGAGTTGGGTCTAGATTTGAAACAAGCTCAAATAGAATGAGTTTTATAGTTAAGTGAGTTAGATGAGCTTCGTTTAGATGTTGTCCATCAAACTGAACTAGTTCAACATCAATAGAAAGTTTGGCATGAAAAATATATTAAAGAGAGCGAATTTCATAATGGTGACTGGGCCTTGCTATTCAATTCAAGATATAAATACCATAAAGGAAAACTCAGGACTCATTGGCTGGGGCCATATGAAATTTATGAAGTCTTCTCGAATGGCACAGTTTAGCTAAAACCCATTGATGGTGATTTATGAACCCTCTTAGTTAATGGTCATCACCTACGTATCTACCATAAACCTGTTAATAAAGAAGAATTTATAAAATTGGTAGAAATGCAAGGAGAGATCCAATGCATTGACTCTGCCAAGGCAGAATCTACTTGATTTAATATCTATATGTTATCTAAAAAAAAAATGATGAAAATTTGCAATAAAAAGACATGTGTACTAGATTTGTTCTCAAAGCATTTTTCATTAATTTTCATTTTGCATGACCTCTCATAAATGAATAACAACTTCTGGAGCATCATTCCAAGATGCTCTGAAACTTGATGGTTCACCTGGCTAGTGCTTCGGAACTTAATGGTCTGAACGCCTGATGCTCCAGAACATGCTCTTAAGCCCACCATGTTGGAAGGATGTTCTTGTAGAATGATATAAACTCCTAAAGTTCGAGTTAATTGGTGTTTGTCATTTTCTTCTTTCTGGCTACATCTTTCAGCGATGCTCTGAAACTTTCATTCGGTTGCTGCTCCGGCTGCATCTTTCAATGATGCTCTAGAACTTTCATTTGGTTGTTGCTCCGGCTGTATCTTTCAACAATGCTTTGGAACTTTCATTTGGTTGCTACTCCGGCTGCATATTTCGATGATGCTATAGAACTTTCATTCGGTTGTTGCTCTAGCTGTATCTTTTGACAATGCTCTAGAACTTTCATTTGGTTGCTACTCTGACTGCATCTTTCAACGATGCTTCAAAACTTTCACTCAGTCACTGCTTCGACTGAATCTTTCGATGATGCTCTAGAACTTTCATTTGGTTACCATTTCGGCTACATCTTTCGATGATGTTCTAGAACTTATCTACTTTCTTTGTTTTGAATGCATGCTTTACGTGTGCTCCAGAACTTATCCACTTTCTTTGTTTCGAATGCATGCTTTACGCGTGCTTCAAAACTTATTCATTTTTCATTATGCCACCTCCTTTCTAAAAAAAATTTCAAATCTTCCTCGATGCTTTGATTATTGTACATTGGTACACACGCCTTCTTTTGCCATTATAAATAAAAGCCGCCATAATAGCTTGTCTTCATTAATGACTTCGTCATCCATGAGCTTCCTCATTCATGTCATAATAACTGAACTGTCACCTCAGCCAATACCCTTGCATCATCCTGTCAAATCGGTAGAGGTATGAGATCTTCAAGTGATCATGGAATGAAAGTAAGTACAAATTTTTACTTTAAATAAGTAGTTATTTTTGAATGAAATAAAATTGATTGGCACGAGTTTCCTTTCCCAATTTAGTAAATTGAGCCACTTGGTGATTAATTGTTAAGTACGCTACTCTTTTTGCAGCCCTTCATACAAATTGACATTATTACACAGCAAGCTTCAAGCAAGAGTAGAGTAAATAATTACAGTTTGATCATGTTTTTGAAAATATCAGTACACAAGTTTCTGGCATTATTGAAATTTTAAGTAGGGTGGTAGAGACGAGATAGAAATGGGCAGTACAAAGAAGAAATATGAGCCGGCTTCTGCAGAAAATTTGCTGAGGTTAAGTAACATTTCTTGGCTGTTTGAGGAAGTGGGTTGGTTGGATTTTGTCAGAAAGTTCAAAGGGTATAATGAAAAGCTGGTGAATGCATTTGCGGAAAATTACTCTAATGGTCAGGTGACACTGCATGGGAAGCGTTTCAAGGTGAGTTCAAAAATTATCTCTTCTCTTTCAGGGTTTGGAAATTCTGGTAGTAAAATATCAGAAACAACACAAATCACATATCAGAAATTATCAAAATTATTTCTTAGATAGGGAGACCCTTAGCCCATGATAGTTGTCAGTACTAGGGGAAAAAATAAGGGGTTTCAATGAGCTTCTATATTAGAACCATGGGGTACTGTTGTTGCATGGATTATTAAGTATTTTACTTGTGAAGGTCAACTTACTACTGTGGTAGGACCTGCATTTCGCATGTTAATACATTTGTGGCATGGGAAGGAAAACCCTGCTCTAAGGGTTAATTTGCCTCATTTCTTGAATGATTCTATTAATTCTTCAATAGAAAGATATAAAATTGGTTCAGGGCCATTAAAGCATCATGGGTTAATTCAATTAATTTGTAAATATCATTTCCGTAAGAAACCTAGAAGCAAATGGGAAATTTTTTTGGGGAAGTTTGACAAGCCTACACCTGGAAGGAAGTTAGAACTAGGAGAATCTTCAAAACAAGTTGCTTCACCTTTCGGAGCAACTTCCCCTGAAGACCCTAAGGCTCCTGAAACCCAAATTCCCACCATTCTTGGTGAGGAAGTGCCAAAATTTAAAAATAAGGAGTTTGAAACTCCAGGCCAGTCAGAAGATGTGGAGATAATAAATCCAAATGTGGATACTAATCTTGTTAAGAAGAGGAAACGAAGGACCATTCTTCAAAATGCCCCAACAATTTTAACTTATCAGGATACTCCTCCTTTAAGGCAGAGAAAAATATTATCCTTTGGATCTACAAGAACCCCAGTGCAGAGTAAAGGGAATAGGTCAAAATCTAAAAAACCTTGGAAACTGAGGAGCCGATTCACCAATCCTCAGAAAAAGAAATTTCTATTGAAGAAGTACATTTTCATTTTGTGTCTGAAGAAGAAGCCCTAGATCAAGAAAAATAGGAAACAGAAAGGGGACAATCTCCACTCCCTATGGAGGTTGATGACAGTATGTTAGGAAATTTGTCTCCGATTGTCAATAAAGTTGTTGAAATAGTTGAAACTGAAAATATTAATACAAAATTGGAAAAATTGAAACTAGAGATAGAAGAGTTAAGAAGTCAGTTTCATAAAAATAAGGAAGAGATGGAATCACAACAAGAGGAAATAATGGTATATAAGATTGCAATAAATAAAAGGGATCAAGAAATTCAGGATTTAAAATTGGAAATACAGGGAAAAGATACATCATTAGTGAGTTGCAAATACAAATTCATAATTGTAATGAGAAAAACAAGATACACGTAGATGGTTTAAATAAAGAAATTCAAAATTTTAAAGGAAATTTTATGCCTATGTTTTCAACCTTTGAGGAAGAAAAGAAAAGACAAAAAGAAGAATTAAATGCTTCTCTTAGTAAGATTATGGAATTAGAGCAAGACTTGCAGGAAAACACAAGTAAACCAATGATGGAATCCAAAGAAGTTCAAATTGAACCTTGAACAGTAACTGAATGGTTCCAAATTTAGATTCCTCCATTATTAATGAAATGGATGGAACGGTGCTATTTCCTAAGGAATGCACAAATTGAAAATAACAGATTGAAAATGGAAATGGTATTATTAAGAGAAGCATTTTATAAAGCTTATAAGGGGAAACATGATGCATACTAGATAGCTGAATTTCTTTTATCTTGTAGAAGACCATCAAGGTTGTATTCAATGTTTTTGAATGAACAATGTTTTAGATGGAAATTGCTCAGAATTTACAATGACCAGCCTCATGAACCTAATGATAAAGAATTTGTTAAGATATTTGCAGACTCAAAGCTTAAAGAGAAAGATATGCTCTATGAATTCTTTACTCATGATCTTTTATTAGAAAAGCATATTGATTTCTTTGTTAATCTTTTTGTGGGAGAGGTGCAATTAAGATCTCTATTGTCTACTATGCGGAATCAAATCCATTGGCAAGAACATAATAAGCAATATGCTTAAGCAGAGAAAAGTATAAGACTTCAAATGAGATCTCCAAATAGTAGACCAAAAACTTTCAAGAAGACATTTGTAGCTCTTCTATTGGATGAGAAAATGAAGGGGAGGTATGATGATAGCCTTCGAGTTTGTTATAATCATTTCATAGAACATGGGCAGAAATTGGTTGGTAGGGCCTGACACACATGTGAAGAGAGATACACTCCATTACCTGTATATCTAAAGAAAAGAGAGGTGATCTCTCCTCTTAGCATCAGATGGTCCTTCAGAAGAGTAGATGCCTTGGCCAAAATTTTGGAAGATCTCAAAACAAAGTGGATAGGAATGAGGTACACACCTCCTTTATTGCTATATCCAGCCCTTGCTTTCCATGTTAATACATATCAAGATGATAGAATCTTCAGTGAATGGAAAGGGGGAGTTGCTTTTCATAGAGGTTTCCACCATACCCCTATAAAATTTGATGTTACGGTAAGAGATCTGTATGATATTAGTGTAAAATATGAAGAATGGAATAGAGGGCAGAGTTATAATCAAGGGATAGGAGGACCTGCCAAGAATTAGGAAGGGGAGGAAATGATGAGGTAAAAATAACCTCATCATGATAATACCATAAAAACCTATCTCATATATGCAAATCCCTATCCTCTGCCAATTAATTAAATTTTAGGAGAAATAATTGCTTAATTTTTAGTGAGAAATTGTATAAACTTTATTTCTTTTAATTTCTTGAAGTATTTTGCCAATACAGATTTAATGGGTTATTTAAAGTGTTTTCTAGATAATAATCGGTCATCAAGTTGCAGATTAGAAGCATTTAGCTAGCACGTGCTCCAGAATAGGTTGAAGATATATGTTGGAAATATGCTCTAAAACTTTAGGGTGATGGACTGAAGATATAGTTATTCTTTAAAGTTTTTATTTCCGTTATCCTTTGAGCCAAAAACTTTATGGCTTGACTTGAGCCTCTTAAATACTGTGTAATGGGTTTTAAAAGACATACACGTTATTCGTAGATCTGTTTTAGATATTTTCAATGGTTATCCATACCATCTGAAATATAGGATGTAGTTAGAGTTTTTCTATAAAAGACATGATCTCCAGAAGTAAAACATACAGTGAAAAGTAATGTTATACTGTCAAAATGTTTTCCGAAGTTTATGAATAAAGAGATTGTTATCTAAAATTTATGAGTTATGAGTTATGGATGATAATTATGGTTGATAGAAGCATTTCTGAAATAACTGTGAATGTGAGCTGAGAATGAACGTGATAACCCACGAGCTAGCCACTCGAAGGGAGATGACTTAAGTAGATAAGTGTTTTCTTTTATTATATTGTTGTTTTGTAGAGAATTATTGAATTTACTGTTATGAAATTTTAGTTCTGAAGTATTTGTTGTCTTTTACTTCCGTAGTTTCTGTTATTAACTGTTAGAATCTTTATTGTTAAGAAGATGTTTTATGGATTGTTATAAGTTTTTCTGCTTTTATAATTTTTTAGCTTCTTAGTTTAATTGTTTCTGTACTTTTTAATTCAGTTATCATGCTTTCTAAATTAGTTTTCTTATGTTTTCAGTTTAAACATTTCTATTTTCTTAGGAATAAATTTTATAGTTTTATAGTTAGATAATTTGAAGTTAGAATTAATATTAAGTTGTTCTTAAAGTTAGAAAACCTAAGGGAGATACTCCAAACTTCTTCTATTGCAAATTTCCTTGAACACTACCGGTCGACAAATTGAATTTATATTCTAAAGTAATGGGACCTAACGACAGCCTATCAGAGTATAGTTCCTCTCGGACTAGGATCTCTATATGCCATTCTTTCAATTAATTTTCTCTCTTAAAATATTTAGTCATCATACCACATCTGATCACATGCTCATTTAGCCTTTCTAGCTCTTTTTCAACTTTGGCGTTCTCTACAAAAATGTCTTTAAAATTCAATTTGTTCCAGTCCTTCATCTTCACTTTAATGTACCCTAGCCTTTTGAATGGGTGAAAGTTGGCCAAACCCCCACATTTAATCCTTTTCTTCCACCAACTTTCCAAATTCACTAATAGACCCTAATCCTACCACCACATTGATTCAAATGAAGTATCCCTTAGATGGTCTTTTCCTTAAACTTAAGTCTAGTTGCATCGGATAGTGATTTGAGACATCCACCGAGAAGATATTGGTTTCACACCTGACCTCGTCTCCCCACCAATCAAGACCAAGGAAAAACTAATCCACTCTCTTAGAGATGTTGGAGAACCCAAACCTCCTATTTCTCCATGTGAAAGCCCTATTTCTTGGGATGCAGTCAACCACTGATAGATTAGAGATAAAATCATGAAAATCCAATATTACCTTATTTACCTTCTATAGCCCACTTCTCTTCTCCTTCAAATCTAATATGGTGTTGAATCGCCAATAGAATAGCCTTATCACTGCCCACCTTTGCCATTTATTCCCTAATTTCATTCCAATTTCTCAGCTTGTCCTTTGTCCTATAGTGTCAAAAAATGTCGTCGTGTACATTTTCACACTTGATTTGGGAATAATTAATGATAAACTAGACTTGATATCACCTTGATCTAGTGTTGTGAGGTTTTTTACACATCCATATTAGGTCTTGGGCCCTTTTTAAGCTAAATTAACTTAACTTTTCCCTAATTTAATATTGTAAAGTGTATTTATTTACACCTTCACATTAATTTTAGGAGGCTTGTAAACTAAGGTGGACCTAATCTAGTGTTGTAATGTATTTTACAAATTCACATGGGTTTTAGGGCCCTTCTAAGCTAAATAGACCCTATTTTTCCTTAATTTAGTGTTGTAAATTGTATTTATTTACACTTTCACATTGTATTTTGGGCCCTATTGCATTTATGAACTTTTATCATTATTAATAGGCCCCTATGACCCTATATTGTGCATCCCAAGGCATATTTCAATCAAAAACCTGACAATATCAACATATAAACTTAATTTCTTCACTCCTGACATTTTAGCAAGCAAAATAGCCCGTGTGGGACCCATTCACCACTTTGGGTGAATGATTCCCATCTAGGTGAGTCTCATTCACCTAGCTTGGTGAATGAGTCCCATTTGGCCTATTTTCAAGGTTTGAGCAGGAAAATTTGGGTTTTAAGTTCAAATTTCTTCTATGTCAGCCTTGGGGATCAAATAAATGGTCATTTGAGTGAATTTCCTATATAAAAAATCTTTCAAATCATTATTTCATCAAGCCTACATTTTATCAAGTCAAGCACTCAAGATTTAAGCATTCCAGGACTTTACAACATCATCAAGAGAGCATTCAAGACCATTTCCAAGGCATTCAAGGGAAAAATTCTTCATCAATTGTTGTAGAAATTCAAGATCCATCATCATGTCAAGGATTAAAAAGCATCAAGCATTTTATTGAGCTAGTGTTGTGATGTAGTATTGAAGATCCAAGATCAAACATTTTTCTACTCCTATTGTCGAGATCAAGATCTACATCCTTCATGGCCATTTCATGTTGAGTTGTAGATTTACAAGACATCATTTACAATCCATCTTTCAAGGTATTATTTTCCATGATTCATGGTATTTGTTTCATGTTTCATTCCTTCATTTCATTGTCTCATCATTTGGTTTAATTATCTATAAGGAGTTTGACCAAGGAAAACCCCCATTCACTAACAATCAACAAGTTTATCTCCTCTTTACATGTGTGATTGTAGATCTAGATGTCTTTGAGCTTGAAATATCATTGAATATTAGGTTACAAGCTTGTTGGAGTTGTCTCCCCATTTGCAAGGTCCTAATATTCACTAAAAGGTCATCTATAGCTCCAAAATCAAAGTTTCAGATTTGGAAACTTGGAGAAATAGATTGAGCAAACTGAGAAGAGAAAATTCAGATCTTGAAGTTCCATAAAATCCAAACTGGACTCATTCATCACAAGTGGAAAATGAGTCCCACTTTAGGTGTTTTTTAGAAATTTTTATAGACTCAGATACCCTTTTGTTTAAAACTTGCTCCTTTGCAAAAATCCAGAACTGGAACTGATTTTCCCAGAATGGAAAATGAGTCCCACTAGGTCAAAAAGTCATAATTTCTAGCATTTTAGGACTCCTTCCATTCATCTTCAAGTTTCCAAGTGCACACATTTCATCTTATAGTTTACTATTTTGTTTTATATGCATTTCTAGGTCATTTAATTCAAGTTTGCATCCTATTAGAGTTTTACATTTCATCTTTCATTTCATTGTCTTTTCCAAGTTTAAACTTGGTGGTGAACCCCTCATTAGTTATTAATCAGATCCTAGGACAGTCCCTTAGTAGATCTCTTACCTTTATTCCACTCTTGGGTCGAGATCTCTAGGGCATCCTTAAATGTTAGTTTGAGAAAAGTGATGTTCTATGTTCAACACCATAAAGCATCCATTTTTCAACTAATCATTTTGGTGAACCTACATTTAGAACGTTAAATTTTTTATTTGGAGTGCATCATCATCCTAGATTTGGCTTGCATTAACATTGCATTAGAGTTTGCATTTGTTAATTGGCATCTAGGGTTTCTAAGTTTTGCATTAGTGGAAGTGCATATAGGTTGCATTTTTGCATCTCAAAACATTGAAAATCATATAAAATGTGCATTTTCATTTAATCTTTAGTTCATACAACATAAAAAGCATCAAAATCAATTGAAAATTTTAGATTTTTTTTAGAAAAACCCTAACTTGGACTCATTATCCCCTCTAGGAGAATCAGTCCTAGTATAGATTTTAAACTACTTTTAACAACATCAAAAACCTCATTTTTGTGCTTCCTAAACCTCCTAGTAACATATACTATAAGTCTAGAAAGTTTTGGTAACATTTTTTTTATGCATCTAGGTCAAAAACATCAATTTAGGATACTCATTTTAAAAAAAATCAATAGCAAGCATCATTAGATCTGAAAATGTTCACATTTTTTAAACTTTGCATCATATGGATAAAAGTATTTTTCACTTTTGCATATACAATGTTTACATTCATAAAACTTTGCATAAGTTTGATAAAAGCGCTTTTTAATTTTGGATACACAATGTTTGCATTCTTAAAGTTTTGCATACATTGGATAAAAGTGTTTTGCATCTTGGGATATACATTTTTTTCATTATTGAAGCATTGCATGAGATGAATAGAAGTACTTTTAATTTTTGGTCAAACAATGTTAGTATCTTACCTATCTAGGCATGCTAAGAAAAAGTTCATATCCCCTCCCTATGAGAGTGTTTTAGTGAAAGAGAATACAACCTTGGACATTCCTAACAATCATATTTGTTCTCCTAATATCTCTCCTATTGGTGAAGAAGATATTTTGGTGATAGAATAACTAATCAATGAGAGTTTTGAGAATCCTAGTTGTTTTTCTCATTCTACCTCTCTTATTAGGAAAGACATTGATGAACAACAAGAAACAACAATAGGTAATCATGATGATAACATAACACAATGAGAAACCATTGAAACTTCAACTAGCCTATATTCATCTCCCAACATCTTCCCCTCTTGTGATAATGTTTAAGATGATGAAAGCGCAAGTGAGGAAGATATGTTGGTGTTGGATTATCAAAACTTTAAGGTCTATAACAACCCTCTATATGATCATTCTCCTACCTATCCTATTTTAGAAGACATTATAGGACAAAGGAGTGAAAATTTGGACAATCATGTTCTCCTCCTAGTATCTCTCCTAGTTGTGAAGAAGATACTTTGATGTTATAAAATGCAATTGATGAAAACCATGGGAATCTTGGTTTCCTCTCTTCCCCTATATAAAACATTATTAAACAAGGAAACACCATCATTGACAAGCAAGAAATTCCAACCATTGATCATTCCCCTACTTGCAATGAAGTCATTTTGGAAGAAACAATCCTTGAATTTCAAGAACATTTAGTTTGTAGTTATCCTAACCAATCTCATCCTAGGGAGAATATCATGGTGCAAGAAAATGACAACAATAATAAGGTTGCTTCCTTAGGTGATGATAAAAAGGTGATTCTAGATTTCCCTTTATTAGAAATACATCCAACCAAGACCACTGAGGTTATGAATGTGCAAGTGTCTGTTAGATCCCCCTTGACTAATGGACCTCCTACACACCCCATGGAACATCCTAAGAATCCTCTAATTCCTTACCCACCCTCACAACAATCATAAACTCAAAAAAAACCTGAACTTATCCTCTACCCACCTAAGAATAATGTGTTGCAACAGCCAAGTCATAATACCATTGCTCATACATATAACAATAGGAACAATCTAAAACTAAGAAAAACACCTTCAACATCCCTCATGTTGCCTAATCCTATCCTACTTGGTCCCCCTTGTTTGCCTACATAAAGTGGAAAGGAGTATGTTCTTCTTGAACAACTTAAGAACACTCCTGCCAAGATATCATTGTGGGACCTTATTCAAGCATCCCCTCACAATCATAACATGATTCAAAGTGCTTTACAACAAGTTCCTATCCCTTGTAATGTGCAACTGAATGACATAGTAGCCCTGATTCAAGAAATAAAAGCTGACATTATTTTCCACTAAAGTGAACTCCCCCGTTTGGAAGTGCAAAAACAAAATGATGCTTTCATAATAATATCTCTATATAAAATGATAGGGATAAAACAAACCCTTGTTGAAAATGGATCCGCTCTTAATGTGTGTAGTGTAAAACTTTTGGATAGGGTTGGTGTGGACAAATAAAAAAATCAACCTAATTCTTTATCTATTAAGGGATTTGACAATATAGGAAAACAACTACTTGGTGTGATCACTTTTCCTATTACAACTAGAAAGGCCACATTAGAAACATCGATTCATGTTATGCCTCATGATCTTTCATATAATCTCCTTTTAGGTAGACTGTGGATTCATGCAATGAATGGGGTTCCTTCCACTCTTCATCAAATAATGAAGTATATTTACAACAAAAAAGTGTACACACTTGAAGCTGACCCTGACCCAAACAATTGTTTGAACATTGAGAAAAATAAGGAAAATCCTTTGAAAACATTATACCAACTACACAAGTTGAATTTGTGCAAGAAGTAAAAAAAGATAGATGTCACAAACCCTTCATGATGTCACTAGATGATTTTGCATCATTGGATTTCAACTCAACATTCCTAGGAGAATACAAGATCATAAACAAAGAATCTAAAAAGGGAAAATAAAAAGCCGTAATTTCAACACAAAATTTAGAAGTCCTTTTGAAAAGAATCCACCTCAACCACTTTAGAACAAGAGACAACAAATTACACAACAAACTTTGATGAACTTAATTATGTGAAACCACTGAATCCAAAAGAGATGAAGAATCTTTATGGAAAAGGGTATGAACTTATGAAACAACTTGGTTATAGTGGAAAAGGATGTGGTGCTAGAGAACAAGGTATCCATGTCCCTATAGAACCTCGCACACAAGAAAAGACTAGTGGACTTGGTTATTGTCCCTCAAAATACACAAACAAGCCTTCACTTAATATCAACACTATCACAAAAGATTCCTCTAAGCCAACTTTAACATTAGTGCATCCTGAACTAATAGACACTAGTGGTCTTGATTGTTATCCTTTGCAAGAAATGAAACACACAAAGAAATCTTCACTTAATGTCAATTTCATCTCGCAAAATACTAATGATCCATATTCATTAGATTTTACATCCTCCTTTCAAGGAGAGTAAAAAATCTCACAATCTAAAGAGTCTTGTGTAAGTATAACATCTTGTACTAAGCAAGATATATCTTTGTCACAAAATAAAGGAACATCTTCTATTGATCAAGAAGGTATCTTGTCTAAACTCCTCCAAGGTCATTTGATATCTATCCCTCCAAAAACAAGAAAGAGATTTTAATACAAGAGTTCATTTTGTGCATATCATAGAGTTCATGGTCATTCTACTAATGAATGTAAGGCTTTGAGTAATGAAATTCAACATCTTAAGGATCATGGTGCTCTTCCTTGTGTTGAAGCACCTAATTCCTCTAATTGATACTGATTTTTACACAAGCATGTTTTTTCTCAATCATTTTGGCTCACCCTTACCTTGCACTAAGTGGGGGCAATGGGTTAGGTATCCTTCTCCTTGTATGTCACTTGTATCTTCTGGCTAGTTGACTGCCTTCCATGTATATGTAAGAGCAAGCTTGGGATGTGGATGACATGCCTTAAGTTGGGTCACATGTGATGTACTAAGTTATACATTTTTGGGGAAACCACTTCCCTTTTCATGACGTAGCTTATTGGAAACATATGACTTGGAATAGGGCCTTCTGAGTAAGCTCTCATATCTTCTTCTACTTTAAAGAAATTGCTCACAGTAATGATGTTAGCAACCGCTTTAAAATGGGGGCATACATGACACTCATGTTTCATTTTGTGATTTTCTTTTTTCTTGCAATGTGTCCTTTTCTTGGTGGTATTATTAGGCTTGATTCCCCCCAAGAGCATGATATTTCTTTGACTTGTCCTCTCTTGGAGACATTAGGCACAATGTCCCCCAAGAAGATACCTTGCACGAATTAAGAAAAATCCCTTTGAACATTCCTTACACTATTTCGTATTCACACATTGGTTATATGGCCACCTTGCATAACACACTTTGCATGCATGTAGAGCTATCTTGTTTGTTCATGAGCTCCAAGAATAATTTTTTTTCTTGTCTCATGAAGCTTGAAGATCATCATTGTGTGGCACCTTATCAAAGTTATCAGGAGTTATAACTTTTGGTATGGTTTGAGTGGGAAGCCCGACTGAGGTATGACTTTCCCCATAGCCACTGGCATGTGTGTGTGAATGCATACCAATTAGATGTGTATGTGTCTCACCTCTTTGGATACTCACCCAGTGGACAACCAGGAGTTTCATTGCCTTAGAGTGATCATACATTTCTTGGACAAACAACCTAGATCTGATCCACAACATGTTGAACAAACGATTGATGCTTGATCCACCTCATTTTTATTTTTACTCATTTTTCTTTTTCTTAGTTATTGACATTGCATGTTTGTGTATCTTGATGCTACATATTATACACCTTGTGCATTTCCTTTTGTGCTTGTGTTGGTTTGATGTAGGATCTTGGATTCTAGGGGCTTGATCTCCTCGATCTTTGTTATCCTAGACCATCCACATTGGTACACTTGGACTCCTCTAGAATGTCTACTTTAGTGTGAGTTTGAAGCAAGTTCATCCTCTCACTAAAGTGAGGGCTAGATGTAGCGTCGAAAAATTTCATCATGTACATTTTCACACTTGATTTGGGAGTAATTAATGATAAACTGGACTTGATAGCCTTGATCTAGTTTTGTGGGGTGTTTTATACATCCACATTAGGTCTTGGGCCCTTTTTAAGCTAAATTAACTTAACTTTAACCTAATTTAATGTTGTAAAGTGTATTTACTTACACCTTCACATTAATTTTAGGAGGCTTGTAAACTAAGGTGGACCTAATCTAGTGTTGCAATGTGTTTTACACATTCACATGGCATTTAGGGACCTTCTAAGCTAAATAGACCTATTTTTTCCTTAATTTAGTGTTGTAAAGTGTATTTATTTACACTTTCACATTAGATTTCAGGCCCTATTGCATTTATGACCTTTATATCATCATTAATAGGCCCCTATGACCCTATATTGTGCATCCCAAGGCATATTTCAATCAAAAACCTGACAATATCAATATATAAACTTAATTTCTTTACTCCCTGACATTTTAGCAAGCAAATAGCTCCTGTGGGACCCATTCACCACTTTGGACAAATGAGTCCCATTCAAGTGGGACTCATTCGCCCATCTTGGAAAATGAGTTCCATTTGGCCTATTTTCAAGGTTTGAGTGGGAAAAACTGGGTTTTAATTTCAAATTTCTTCTATGTCAACCTCGGGGATCAAATAAACAGTCATTTGAGTTCATTTCCTATATAAACAAGCTTTCAAATCATTATTTCATCAAGCCTACATGTTATCAAGTCAAGCACTTAAGAGTTAAACATTCCAAGCCTTTACAACATCATCAAGAGAGCATTCAAGTTCATTTCCAAGGCATTCAAGGGCAGAATTCTTCATCAATTGTTGCAAAAATTCAAGATCCATCATCATGTCAAGGATTATCAAGAATCAAGAATGTTATTGAGCTAGTGTTGTGATGTAGTATTAAAGATCCAAGATCAAGCACTGCTCTACTCCTATTGTTGAGATAAATATCTACATCCTTCATGGTCATTTCATGTTGAGTTGCAAATTTACAAGACATCATTTACAAAGCATCATTCAAGGTATTATTGTCCATGATTCATATGATTTTTTTTCATATTTCATGCCTTCATTTCATTTTCTCATCATTTGGTTTAATTACCTACAAGGGGTTTGACCAAGGAAAACCCCTATTCACTAACAATCAACAATTTTTTCTTCTCTTTACATGTGTGATTGCATATCTAGGTGTCTTGGAACTTGAAAGATTATTGAATATTAGGTTACAAGGTTTTTGGAGTTGTCTCCCCATTTGAAAGGTCCTAATATTCACTAAAAGGTCATCTACAGGCCTGAAATCAAAGTTTTGGATCTAAAAACCTAGAGAAACAAATTGAGCAGATTGAGAAGAGCAGATTCAGATCTTGAAGTTTTAGAAAATACAAACTAGACTCATTTTCCACAAGTGGTGAATGAGTCCCATTGTAGGTGTTTTTTAGAATTTTTTGTAGATTCATATACCCTTTTGTTTGAAACTTGCTCCTGTGCAAAAATCCAAAACTGGGATTGATTCGCCCAGATTGGTGAATGAGTCCCACTAGATCAAAAAGTTAGAATTTCCAACATTTTAGGACTTCTTCTAGTCATCTTCAAGTTTCCAAGTGCACACATTTCATCTTCCATTTCATTGTCTTTTCCAAGTCTAAACTCGGTGGTGAACCCCTCATTAGTCATTAATCAAACCCTAGGATAGTCCCTTAGCAGATCTCTTACCTTTATTCCACTCTTGGGTTGAGATCTCTAGGGCATCCTTGAATGTTAGTTGAAGAAAAGTGATGTTCTATGCCCAAAACCATAAAGCATCCATTTTTTAACTAATCATTTTGGTGAACCTACATTTAGAACATTAAATTTCTAATTTGGAGTGCATCATCATCCTAGATTTGGCTTGCATTAACATTGCATTAGAGTTTGCATTTGTTAATTGGCATCTAGGGTTTCTAAATTTTGCATTAGTGAAAGTGCATATAGTTTACATTTTTGCATCTCAAAAAATTAAAAATCATATAAAATCTGCATTTTCATTTAATCTTCAGGTCATATAACATAAAAAGCATCAAAATCAATTGAATTTTTTTTAAAAAACCCTATCTGGGACTCATTCGCCCCTCTAGGAGAATCAATCCCAGTCCAAATTTTAAACTACCTTTAACAACATCAAAAACCTCATTTTTGTGCTTCCTAAGCCTTCTAGTAACATATACTATAAGTTTGGAAAGTTTCGGTAACATTTTTTTTATGCATCTAGGTCAAAAATATCAATTTACGGTACTTATTTTTTAAAACATTTCAATATCAAGCATCATTAGATATGGAAATGTTCACATTTTTGAAACTTTGCATCATATGGATAAAAGTGCTTTTCAATTTTTCATATACAATGTTTACATTCATAAAACTTTGCATAAGTTTGATAAAAGCTCTTTTCATTTTTAGATACGCATTGTTTGCATTCTTAAATTTTTGCATACATTGGATAAAACTATTTTGCATCTTGGGATATACATTGTTTACTTTATTGAAGCATTGCATGAGATGGTTAGAAGTACTTTTCATTTTTGGTCAAACAATATTAGTATCTTACCTATCTAGGCATGCTAAGAAAAAAATCATATCCCCTCCCTATGAGAGTGCTTTTGTTACATCCCTTCTATCTTGAACATGATTATGGCAATGAAATTACAGTCATTATGTTAGCTATGATTAACTGCTTTTCATGAGAATGTGAAAATGGGGAAAATAAATTTTAATGTATATGTTGCAACTGCAAATGTGAATTATTTTCTTATATATGTGAAAATGAATGTGTTGATGAGTTTAAATTTAAAATATATGTATATATGATGAGAATGGTCTAACCCTAATTCTTTTTCAAGTGGATGTAGGATTGCCAACACCTCGAGGGAAAGGGAAATATCATCAAGGAGAGGGCACAATTAACAAAAGACCAAATTTATCATCAAGCCTTGAGTCAGTGTAAGATAGTTATTTCAAAGTCATAACCTTGGCTATAAATTATTGAATTAAATTATAAGAAAAATAAGTCAATTAAGAAATACATATCATCGATCTCCTCTTAAACACATATTGTAATGTAAAATGAAATTGAATAATTATTTAAAAAAATGTAATATCTTTTCAAAGCCATGAGTTTGTGAGGAGGAAAGATCCGTTATGTTGTGGAGGTAACCTCCGCCACCTTGGCCTCTCTTCTTGATTGAAACGTTCAAGAAGAAGGCATGCAAACTCTTTTGGGATGGTGTTGTTTTATCTTCATTTTCTTCAGAAAAAATGCTCTTCTCTTTTGCAACTTGCTTCCTCATAATTTTGGTATTCACATTTGCATTCTTTTTTATAGGAATTCTTTGTCAACTAGGGCAATTAACTTGTCTTGCTTCATTCTCGAATTTATCTCTGTTGCAGCTCAAATCCTCTCATTCTACTTGCTTGGAATCTTCAACTAGTACCGCATTCATTGGCTTTGTTCTTCATTTCCACTCTCTTTCTCTCCTCTTTTCCTGTCGGTGTCCTTATCAGGTGGCTTTCATGGTTTATCTTACTAGCGAGCTTAACATGGGAGAGCCTGGTTATTTTATTTGATTCTTCAGTTTCTGGTGGTGTTCTCTTGATCTTGAGTAATCGTCTCAAATTTTCTCTGGCCAATAAGGACTTCAGTGGAATCATAGTCTTGTCTAGATCATTTTGAGAGAAGAAATTGGAGCTCCTTTGAGCTACATACCTCCAGAATCAAGCATGTAAAAGAGTCTTTATTTTGTTAAAATTTTGCATCGAAAGAATCTTTAATCGTTTTGAAAACCCTTATGTATAGGAACGAAATCTCATTGAACTTCTTCATCTTTTTGAAAATATATTGGAATCAGCTCTTTTACTATCACTCTGGAACTCGTCCAATAGAAGACTCATCTTGTATGAACCTATATAATTTATTAAACTTGAATTTGAATTACTCTATCTTCATTATATTTGATTTTGAATGTAAATCGAGCTATCTTCAATCACTCTGTGAACTATTCTGCCTTGACTAAGTTGAATCCTCTCTTTTCTGCTCTTTAACTTCTGAGTTGGACTAGTGCATTTTCTCTTCTCACCCAAGTCCATTATATGGAGTATAAATGTCAAAGATTTGAAAGATCCTCAATATCGAATAAGTCTCTCTCTCTCTCTATATATATATATCTTTAAGGTGAAGACTTAACCTTAAATTAAGAGAAATGATTTTGAACGAAGTCTTTGTAATATAGACCTTGAGTCAAGTATTATCATGTCAAGCAAGGGTGAGAGTGCTGATGGCACAGGTGTTCCCATTGACAATAAAATCCTTGGTGAAGGTTATGATGCTTAGGTTAAGCATTTTTCAGCTATTAAGAACCAGATATACCCCTGGTCAAAGTGATATTTCTAGTTAGGAGTTACCTATAGCGAAGGATCAACCGGGTAGTATAGGTTATTGACACTGAGCTCAGATGGAATGATGATATTATGTGATCCTTGTTTATTATGCTCGTGAAGGGTCAGGTTTATTCAGTTGAAGAAACACGGGAGACTAGTAGGTCTTTGGTTGGGTGGAAAATCCCTTGATGATATTTCTTTTTCCCTTGAAAATAGAAGAGTCATGAGCAAGCATTCCAGCAGGAAGTCTTCAGCCTATACTTTCTTGTAACTCTTTCTCTCTCTTTCTCTCTCTCTTAATTTAGTTATAAATACTTTAGAAAAGTTAGTTATTATCCTACTGTGATTTTCGGTTACATGTATAAAGTTAATTGTTTCCTTTTTATCTAAAATTGAAAACTAAAAGTTAGTTGATGAATTGATTATGTTGTTATTGTTCAAATTGTTGATCTTTTCCATTCGATATTGCAAAGGAAACCCTAGTATGGAAACTAGTTAGTTACTTTTTAGCTTAAACTGGTAGTTAGCTTCCATTCTTAAACTATAGAATAGTTAGTGTTACATATGGTATCAGAGCTACTAGGTTTGAAACTAAACCTTGGGCCCATTATGTAAACATAGAAAACTAAAACCAACCATTAGTGTTTTTCTAGGATGAAGATGCGAAAAACACCCCAAAAGAAGATTCGAGACCCTGTTTCCATCCAGCTATGAAAAATCAGACTTACATATGATTATTCCAGCTGCTCCATTCCTTTGGATTCTGAAACGATGGTTGAAGCTTTGAAGAAACTTCAAAAATAAAGAAGAAAATGGACTACCTCTAGGAAGGAAACTGTTAAGTTGGCCATCCTTGCTGAAATAAGCAAAACCAACACTGAGAACCTTTCAAATAACAAGACCAAACTAAAAAAATCTGAAGAAGATCGAGTCCCAACTCCTGGATATAGACTTATTCCATTTTTAGAGTTTAGTGATTAGGAGGAACCTATCACTGACAGTGAAAATGATTCCTAAATATTTTGAATTGAATCTATCACAAGAAGTGATAGTCATTTTGTAACCTTTTTGTAATAAATCTATCACAGGTAGTGATAGAAATTTTGTAACATTTATGTAATGAATCTATCACAGGTAGTGATAGAAATTTTGTAGCATTTATGTATTGAATCTATCATAGGAAGTGATAGATGTATTGTAAACAATTTTGAATTGAATCAATATAAAGTTTTGTAAGCTATTTTGCTTGAAATCTAATAATTGATTTGATTCAAAAAATATTTGATTGTTTATTTGCAATGGGAAAACTTCTTTAACTTATGTTGTGTAAACTATTGAATAAAATTAAAAAACAAGGCTAATTAGAACTATCAATATCTCCAGGAACTTCATTGGAATGGATAATTCTGGAAATGGGTTTAGAGGAGATCAAAATAACAACAATCCTATGGCTAAATTAGATTACCTATTGAATCTAATGAATGAAACGCAAGCCCAATTAGTCAACCTTGAGAGAAAGGTAGAAGGAAAACCTGAGATGAGAGATGAAAGGTTTGAAACCCAGAGTGACCAACATTAAGATAACTCTAAAACATTGAGGGTCTTAAATAAGAGAAGTCATTTAGCTAATGAACTTGCTAAGGGAATGAAAAAGATAAAACCCCCTAAGTTTGAGGGATCCACTTTAGGAGATCCTGCTGAGGCATGGTTAACTGAAATGGAAAAATATTTTGAGCTTAGGGATTACTCAGATAATTCCAAAGCAGCATGGGCAGCCTACTAGTTGGCAAGAGGAGCCGCCACTTGGTGGAAAATAAAAGGGCTGAATTGGGTCTGGTAGTAACAAAAGTGACTTGGGATCAGTTTGTGAGAATTTTTCACCAGAGATGGATTTCGTAGTTGTATTATGATCAAAAGCTATTAGACTTCAAAAACCTTAGGAAGGGACCCTTAACTATCAATGATTATTGGGAGAAGTATACTTGGTTGTTAAAATATGTTCCTCAGTATTAGCAGGATGAAAAATTTTGAGTTCAAAAGTTCATATTGGGATTAAACAACTATATAGGGGGTCCAGTGGATGTTTTGGCACCTTGGACTATGGATGAAGCTTATGAAAAAGTTGTGCGGTAGGAGTAGAGGTTGAAAAAGGATGATTCTTTCAGGGATAGAAATAGCAACAAAGGAAAATGGAATCAGTCACACCAAAATTTCAAAAGGAAGGGCTACAATAATAATCAGTATGATTACAAGAAAGATAAGAAGGGAAATAACAATACTAGGAAGGATGAAGCTAATTCAAACAAAGGTTCAGAAAAAAAGGGACCACCAAGGGGATGTTTCACATGTGGAGGAGAACATTACACCAACCAATTCCCTACTAAGAATTAGCAAGGGAAACAATAACGAAAGCCTTTACTGCCTCAACAGACAACCTTCCAATGAAGAATACATGTAGCCATAGACAACAGGTTGGCAGAATATCAAGTCACACTTATTGAAACTCCAGGTATGCTTTACGGGAACCCAATAACCATTTTAATAGACACTAGAGCCATTGAATGTTTCATATCCCCTAAGTTACTTGGTAGATTTCCTAAAAGAACCAAGTTCATGGCTAAATCATGGATAGTTGAATATGCTAATCAGACGAGAGCTTAGGTAGAGCAATTTTTGTTTGAAGCTAGGGTAGAACTTCCAGGCTTCACCACAAAGATTAACCTTTACATGGCACCTCTAGGTTCCTATGATGTGATAATTGGAATGAATTTTTTAAGAGAACATAGGGATAAGGTTGATTGTTTTGTAAAGATAGTGTAGTGTGTGGATGACCTATGAAAACTGTTGTTAATTCAAGGGGTACAACAAGAGGTTAAGGTATGACAAATTTCAACCATGCAGCTAAAGAGAAATAAAAGGAAAGGATGCCAAATGTTTGCAATTAAAATGGAATAAGTTAGGGAATACAAGGAAAGCATATATTTTGATGATATGTTAATGCACAAACAGAGTAGGGAAGGGGAAATGGATATTGATTCTAAGGAAGAAAAATTCATTGAAAAATATCCCTACCTTCGAGAATACCAGGATGTGTTTCCGGAGGAACTACCTGGGTTACCACCAAGAAGGGTGTTTAATTTTTCTATAGATTTAGTTCTAGGGGCTGAACTTGTTTCTAAGGCACTGTATCGTATGACCACTGTAGAACTAATGGAACTAAAGGCACAACTCCAAGAATTACTAGACAAAGGATTGATTCAACCTAGTGTATCACCTTGGGGTGCACCAGTGATATTTGTCAAGAAGAAGGATGGGACACTACGCTTATGCATAGATTACCATATGTTGAACAAACTCGCCATCAGAAATAAATACCCCTTACCTAGAATAAATGATCTCTTTGATCAAATGAAAGGGGAAACAATGCCTTCTAAGATAGATTTAAGATCAGGATATCATCAGCTAATATTGAAAGAAGAAGACATTCATAATGGCCTTCAGAATGAGGTATGGTTGTTAGAAACCAAG
>VDFB02085948.1:0-19151 GCA_007258455.2 Sequoia sempervirens
GGAGTGATTTTAATTTCGTTCTGGGTGTTTGAGCAATCAAATTTTTGACTTGAGGCACCATCTCCCTCCAAAAATCAGAATTTAATTTGAAGTTGTTGATTTTATCTTGAAAAATCAATTTTCTCAAAGGGCCATATCATTTGGTGATGGATTGGGATTCATGCCAAATAAATTAGAGACTTTGGTGGCTATTTTTGGATTCTATCTTGGGCGCCAGACTTATAAGGAGCATTTGCAACTCATTTCACGTCATTCAGAGAAGAATTGAGTGAGTTATGATAATTTCATTGATTCTCACAGTTGCAGATTGATATTTCCAGTTTACTATTTTTGTATCAGATTGTAGGAGTTCTGATTTCTGATTCATTAGCAGTTGTTAGAGAGTTAAACTTTCATTGAAAAACATCTATTAATCTTGTGTATGAAGATTACTGTATTTCCTATGTAATTTGCAACTTATTTCTCATTGTACAAACTGTAAGTAGTAGTATTGTTCCAGTTTAATTTTCTGCAATTTCTTTTTGTATCTTCTCACATAAGTCCCCTGGATGCTTTACCGCCAGTGAGGTTAAATTGATTGTAATATCTTATACCCACTCTTAGTGGTGAGTCCCCACAGCATTGTGGATGCCCGCCGCAGTGGATGAATTGCTTTCTATTGTAATCTTTTCCCCCCACTGTTTGGTGGTAGTGTGGAATTGTTTTCTCATGGCTGGTTATCTGCCTAACAGTTTATAATTTTCAATTTCTTAGACTCCGTCATATGTTAGCACCTCGCCCTTAGTGGGATCTTGAGTGCACATTCTTGACGTTGAGTAGTTCTTCCATTCCAGTTCAGTTTCTTCAATTCCAGTTCAGTATCTTCCATTCAAGTTCAGATTTTTAGTTTGAGGCTAATGCTAATCCAATCATCTATTGCTAGTTATTTTGTGTTTCTTCTTAAAAAAAAATTGGTTAGCATATTTCAGTGGTAATTGCTTGATTTACTGTTTCTATTTTAGGGAGGATAATGAGTAAGAGGAGCTCAGGAGCAAAGCTGAACTTCTATGATTTGCATGGTGATGGAGTGAAAGTGCAGGTTATGGCTGATTTAAGGTAATTATGGTTTTTTAAGTTATTTTAGGTCTTAGTCTTTTTTTCTTAATTAGTGCTTCTGGTTTTATTTTAGGGTAAACAGACTTTCATATCTTACAAAAAAAATGAACTTTTTTTCTAAACTGATTTCTCTAAATGCAGAAACAATTTGATTAGATGGTCTATTGCATATGATATATGTTCTTCCATAATCGATTAAGTGAGACTTTCTGTTGGGGCCTTGTCCTTGAATAACATGGTCATGCGTACATTTGGAAAATACCATAAAACAGACTCATGCTTCCTCAATCCCAAAAAAATATTAAATAAAGACAACTTGGGACAAGTTACAAAATAACTGAGCCTAAACTCGCTGTCTGACATATAATTCCATGTGGATAGACCAGAAAATCCTAATCACAGACAAAAGACAGACTAAACAACTGAATGATCCAAACCTACTAAAAACACGGGTATATAAACTTCACTCTAGCCAGAAACCAGAAACCTCACCAACAATCCTTGTCCACTTTTGCCTGTAGTGTCTGAATTGGACAATCACATAAAACAAAACAATTCACAACTATCAGGCATGACGCTATAAGAATCAATAAGCATGTATAATGGAACTATGATTAACTGAGTTCTACAAATTAACAAATATGCACAAGTTGAGATAGTCCAAGGTTCAAGTTGTTTAAGTAATGTAATTATCATAACATGCAAAAGTTTTAACTCATTATTGAGCAAACCATTCCAAGTTACTGATACAATAGAAAATTTCATTGACAATCCATTCATTACAAGTAATATTCAACAACAGTTTTTGGTTTCATAAAACTTAATAATAGTACCTAAGTGCTATTGTTTCGTAATAAGTTGTTGTTTCTTCCTTCAAGGCAATTTCGCAAAGCCAATACAAAGATATACATCAAAATATAAATGTCCTTTTATTATTCCTATATATTAGCTCATCATAATAGTAATCCTTATCATTGGACCTATTTACTCATTTCATTAAAATTCTGTGATCTTGGTTAAATTATTTTAATATTGATGAAGAGAGCTTGTAAGGTTTGAGTTTTTTTCATGTTCAAATTAGTGGGCAGTTCCTGCCAGTGCTTTTTGAATTGATTCACTGCTTGCTCTACTATTTATAGAGGCTTTGAGGGGAAGGGATTGCGGAGGGAACTGACTCAATTTCTTTTTCCCCTTTATCATTTAAATATAGGGTGAGTGGCTCCTCAGCTGCTTTGACAATAGCTCGACACACTTGCCAATCTGGACTATGGACTATGTGGGGTGGGGTCTTCTCTGTGGGGCTGTTCATGACATTGCCTGCTGCTATTCATTGATCTGACAAGTGCTTCTGTTCTTCAATTGTGACCCATTCTATGATCTCTACTAACAATATACATGAGAAAATATCTTCTTGTCTAGCACTTGTGAAGATTTCAAGGCAATAGAGAAAATTTGGAAATTAAAAACTAGACCAAGCATGGTAAAAGTAGCCATTATCCATTTGAATATCTTGTTTAGTCTTATAAATAAAGTCTAATTTAAGAAATAACACGCCTTTTTCTTTATAACTAATTGATGGTTTATATCAATTTTATAAGATGTTCTAAATTGCTAGACAGGTAATAGGTGCAGCTTTACATTGTAGCAGAATGGGCATGAGTGAGTTGTGGATAGGTACTGGTACAAATATTAGACTCATTGAGGGAATTTTTCTGTTTTGTTCCTACATTCATTTCCAATACATGGAGATGCCAATGTGAGTGTAAAAGCAGCTGCTTCTAGTGGCGTATGGCCAGTCGAGATTTTGAAAACTGCTAGTTGAGAGTTCAGGCTTTTTAATAACAATAAAGATTTTCTAAAAAGGATTTATGTATTTTTGATTGAGGAATTGTTGACTTGTACCCATAAGTGAAGGCAGCTCACTGGGTCAATACTTTCAACATCTAGTCAAGTCATAGTCTGATTTAATGCTACTTTTAATAATAAATCCCCCCATTTTAGTGTTGATGTTATAGAGGCGGGAGTTCTCTTTCCCTCCTAAATTCGAAATATATAAATAATCCAAAGAGGCCGACTCCAGTGAAGTGACGTATTATTTCAAATAATATTTTTTATTTTTTATTTATTCAAAATAAGGCCGACCAAATTAAAGAGACGCATTGCTTTGTGAAGAAGCCGACCTTTCATGAAAAGATGTCTCAACGTGTATATATTCAAGGCAATTCACACTCATTATACAATTCAATTTATTTCAATACATATTCGCACTTCTAGAGGAGATCACATATCTTGCAGCAGATCGATATTTTGGCATCAAGCAGATTGTTATAAAGGAGATATCATATCATTTGTATATTCGCACCTAGGAGAGGTGCTATCTCTTATTACTTCAGATAGGCCTTGTGTTTGGGCCAAGGTGTAAAGCAGATTTCTGCTCTTTCATTCAATATATAAGTGATATATTTGTGGCTGGGTTTTTTTCTTCCTCAAGGAGGGTTTTCCTAGGGTATTTGTTGTGTCTTATTGTTCATTATTTTTGTTTTTGCTGCTTATCTTCATTTCTGGTCTAAATTTAACATGGTATCAGAGCGGGTTTAAGCAAGATCAAGATCGATTTGATTAAGCAACAAAGTCTTCTTATCTTCTTCTCATCTAAGGGAGTCTATCTAAGCATCGAAGATGGTTAACGGACTCAATGTTGAAGATAGGCTTGATGGTGCATCGAACTTCACCTCTTGGAAATTCAGAGTTCTTATTGCACTGGAAGAAAATGATCTTCTAGATTTCGTGGCGAGTGATGTGCCCGAGCCATCCGATGAGGCTGAGAAAACTCAATGGAAGAAGAATGGCACTAAGGCTAGGAAGATCTTGATAGATTCCGTGAAGGATCATCTTGTGCCAATTATATCCAAGATGAAGACAGCCAAAGTCATGTTCGAGACTCTTCAAGGCTTGTATGATGAGATCAACAACACCAACAAAGCTCTTGCCTTGAGACAACAGCTCCATCATATAAAAATGGCTAAAGGAGATTCAGTCATCTCCTTCTTCATGAAGATTACTAAGTTGAAAGATCAACTATATGCCATTGAAGATATAGTTGAAGATAGAGATCTAGTTATGCTGGCACTGAACGGTCTTCCTCAATCTTGGGAGCCCTTTATCCAAGGCATTAGTGGAAGATATAAATTGCCCAAGTTTGATTGTCTTAGAGCTGATTGCATTCAAAAAGAATCCAGGTTGGCAGCAAGAGGGAATGGTCGAAGCTCTCATAATGAAGAAAATCCTGTGTTCCACGGCCTTTTGGGGACGGGGATGGGGGGACGGCTGGGGACGCATTTCCAGGACGTTTCCTAGGGGCCCATTTTTAGGGGACGGTAGGGGACGGCGACAAACAAAATACATATATATATATATTTTTTCAAGATTTATTAATATATTATAGACAGAGAGAGGGAAAGAGAGATATATGTCAATAAATTAATAATTGATAACAACAATATCAATATATAATTTATAAATAAATCGAGAGAGTAGTAGTATAACAACATAATAGATGTCATTAAAGCATTATAAATTTTTATCATAGCAATATCAAACATCAATAAAACCATAGTCTATCAATATCCAAATGTTTCATAAGAGGATTTTACATTGACATCAAATGGTTGATTTGTGAATTTTTGAGAGACCCCACCTAAATTGATATCACCCGTTGAATCTTATTTGCAGACATAATTAGAACCATTTTTGTTGATTTTACTTGTTATGTTGCCAAATCTTCTATCTTTAGAGGATTCTTCAAGGTTTTTAGGTTTTTCTTACATCCGAGTAGAACCATCTTCGAGTAGAACCATCTTCTGTAGCTTTGACTGAGAGGACTGATAATGTCAAGTTCAGATTTAGCTTATCTCTATTGGAGAAATGATATGTTTTTTATTCTAACACCTTGCAAGACAAGTAATCTATGCATAAAAATAATTTCACTTTTCACTAAGTCAATCTAATTCCAGATGTTGCTGAATTTCAAAGTTTGAAAGCAAATTACCCAACAATTGAAACATTTCAAAGCAGCTGCTTTAAGTTTCTCTACTCACAAGATTTCATCAACTATGTGTGATAAAATTAAAACAGGTAACTAAAGCCAAGGCCCCGCAAAACATTTAGCAGCAATATAAAATGTTTAAAAAAACAAAAATTTATATTTTTTTAATTTCTGGAGGCTCCATGCGGAGGGACGGTTGGCAGATCCCAGTCTGTGAGGAGAGCGATTTTCAACTTATCCCAATTTGTACACGGGACGAGGGACCATTCCCAACGAGGGAGGAAGCGTTCCATTTTCTATAAATTTTTCTAATTTAAGAGGGCCGGGTTGGGGCCATCCCTGATCCATCCCACCTAGCCCCAGGGGATGGATAGGGGCAGGTACAAAGGAGGAGTTTTAGAGGAGGATGCGTCCTGTTGCATATACTAGAGAAAATGCATGTCCCTTCTTTGCTCAAGCTTTAAAGGGAAAGGAAGAGAAGGGAGAAAGAGCAATTTAAGAAGGGCTGAGATAGAAAATCAGATTTTGCTCGAACCAAAGAAGAAGAAGGATCTTGTTGTGACCTTTTCACACATCACCGCATTCCATTGAGGACCCTAATTTTTGCTCTGTTTCTAGTCTTTTTTGGCTTTGGTTTTGTCTCTTTTCTCTCTTTGTCTCTCTCTCTGTTGTTGCAGCACCCGGGGATGTTCCGTCTTTGAAACTAAGAAACTTGGGGAAATTTGGCTAAGTTGAGAAGTTAGGGTTTTGGATCTTTGACCAATTTTAAGTCAAATTAATTGTGAATTAAAGTCGAGAGTTGGACAACTGCGTCGAGCACCTTAAAATTTTGCCTGGCGGCAAGATTTTGGCTAAAATGACAGCATATTTTATGATCCGGGCTTGAGGGAGCCAAATTAGGGCTTACATGTGTGCTTTTTTCAATGCATGTTTGGAGAAATCTTTCTAGGTTTTCAAGACCTTAGCGATGATATAACATGCAAGTCGAGATATTGATTTTTGAGGCTAATTTTAGGGTTTGCATGCGAAGTTTTTCGGTGCATGTCTTAAGAATATTTCTGGGTTTTCCGAGATGTTCGCGATGATATAACATGCAAGATGAGATGATAACTTTTAGCAGTGCTGCCTTTGGAGGCTGTTTTTAGGGTTTGCATGTTGGAGTTTCCAACGCATGTTTGGATATTCTTTGTGGGTTTTTCGGGAGCTTCGCAGTGATGTAACATGCAAACCAAGATTGGGACCTTCTTGCAAAATTGTCTTCAGAGGCTATTTTTAGGGTTTGCATGTAGGATTTTTCAGTGCATGTTAGCATATTCATCATGGGTTTTTAAGAGCTACACAGCAAGGTAACATGCAGGCAGAATTGATCATTTTTCAGGAACTTACTATTTTTAGCCAGTGCCCGCATGCAGTCCAGTTTGTTGGGTTTTTCTGGGTTTTGTGAGATCTCTCGGACTGTGTGACATGCAAACACATCTGGTAGCTGATTGGTCACTTTTTCAGACACTTACTATTTTTAGCAGGATCACTCCGACGGCTGCCCAACACTTCAACATCACAAACAGAGTGACATGCAACAGAAACGGGGTCAAATGGAGATCATTTGAGCAACATGCAAGTCAAATTAGGGTTTCTGGCTTCAGGACCTAAAATGAGGGGTCAAATGCCAAAATCTCTGAAAACTAATGTATCCCATTGCAATCAGTATCTTTCAAGGATTCCACTGGTAAAATTTGAAGGCAATCCGAGCACTTACTATTTATAGTAAGTCACTTCTCAAACAGGCTATAAATAGCAGAGCAACGTGAGGCACCAGTGTGAACAAGTCGGTCAACCCATAAGGACCCCATGGAACAAATTCCACGTCAAACAAAGTTGCAAAAGTCCTGAAATCAAGCAGTTACTATAAATAGTAAGTCACCTCCAGAAACAGGCTATAAATAGCAGGTCGACACAAGATGGCAATGTGAACAGATCAACTAGATCATGAGGATCCTATGGTGTAAATTTCAAATCAATTCAAGCTACAGAAGTGTGAAAACTAGAGGCTTACTAAATATAGTAAACAAGGGGCGAGCAAGCTAGAAAAGTGGCTAAGGTAGGAGAAATTCCTCCTCACCCCCTAAATGTGCCCATGTTGGAGGTTGGCTTGGAAAAGTTGCTAAGTGTTTGAAATTTCCTCCTTAGCACATGAAATGCGCCTTGTCTTGAAGAGAAGCTGAGAAATTTTCTAAGTCATGACAAGTTCCTTCTCAACCCCTCATATGTGCCCTACCTTGAGAGAAGATGAGGAAAATATACTAAGTATTGGAAAATCCTACAGAGGCCTTGAAATGCGCCCATGTCACCTTGCCATGGAGGACGTTGAAAAATATTTTAAGTGTGGAAATTCCACCTCCCCAAGGTAAATGCACCCAAGGAGAGAGGTAGTGGTGAAAGAAATGGCTAAGGCAAATTGAAATTCCTCCTTGATACTCCAAATGCGCCCATGATTGGAGATGGCTTTAGAAAAGTTTCTAAGTGTTGTTAATTCCTCCACGACCCCTCAAATGTGCCCAACTTGCTAGGCTATGGAGAAGTGTTCTAAGTGTTGAAACTTCCTGCGTGGCCCCCTAAATGCGCCCAAATGCACTAGGAAAAAGACGAAAATTGTTGAAAATTCCTCCTTTATACTTGAAATGCGCCTATCTTGGCCTAGAAAAGGACAAAACTTATGAAGATTTCCTCCTCAATATGTCAAATGCGCCCAAACTAGCATAGAAGAAGACAAAATATTTGATGATATAAGCATGAGAAATATGCCCAAGGCAGAGAAGGTATAAAAAATTGCTTAGTGTTGAAACTTCTTGCAGGCCCCTCAATGTGCGCCAAGGTAAAGTGAGGCATGACGATAATTTTTTTTTTTAAGCAATGTGAAATTCCCTGACCACCCCAAGAATGCACCCATGTTGAAGAGGTGCATTGGAAATTTTTCTGAAAGCAAGGGAAGAAATACGCCTAGAGGGGAAGAGTGAGGATAAATTTTGATGATGAAGTATTTTTCTAAGGTATAAATTGCAAAAATTAAAAGTACCCCTTCGTCTATAGACACATGAATTTGGCATTTTCTGAGGGGAATTTTCTTCTGGGTACTGGATATCTTCGACAAGGAATTGATTTTAAAACTTTTCACACCTCGCCAAGAATTTTAAGATGAAGATTTTTGATGGGCGCTTGATTAATGGAATTTCCTAAGGAAAATTAAAATATTACTAAGGCAAGAGGGAAAAAGTGTTAGAAATAAAATGCCTTGACTTGTGAAATTGAAGTCAGATGCCTAGAGGGTTTTGATTAAATTCCTAAGGAAAATGATCTTCCCGAGCCAGAGATGGATAAAAAAAAAGTATCAATGCCTCAACCAGTGAAATGAATTTCTTAAGGAAGCCATTGAGCTTATTTTTAGAAGGTGATTTTAAAATGCTAAAGTAAAGTGCACCTAGACCAGTGAGGATAATTTTTGAAGTTCTAGAAGGTCAAATATTCTAGATGCCAAATGCCAAATGTTGCAGCTTCCAGCGGAGGGAAATTCAAATTCTTACAACAGAGTAGTGGAAATTTAATAACTCAGCTAAAATTAGCTTCTTCTAGAATTCGACTTGGCTATATGAGCTGTGAAGTTTTGTTATTTTCTCCATTAGCTAGCAAGGTCGACTTTGATGCTCTGAGGTGAAGAAGATTGCAGTGTGAGGAAAATTGAGGGTGAAGAAATTCGAAGTTGAGCTTTGAGGAGGGATAAATTCGAAGTTGAAAAGTTGCAGAAGTAAGCTTGGGTCGAATTTCTTCTAAGTGCTGGAAGTTTTGCTGCTGTTGAGAAAATTCTCTAAGTGTTCAGAGGAATTCGAAGTTGTTGAAAGGAGGTGTTGAGGATGGCTAAAGCAGATAGAAGGGCGGCTGGCAAGGAAAATAATGCTGAATCCAGCAAGGAAAATGCGTCCAGACAAGCCGTGATCAAGAAGCTGAGCAAGTCATTCTTGCCAGAGTCAAAGTTCTCTTCAAAGTTGGGCAAGTTGAGTGACACAAATTTAGGGTCTTTCAATATGGAAGCTTTCAAAATCCGAATGATGGGAATTGGAGGCCACTGTCCATCAATCACTTCGCACAATATGGTCAAAAGTGGACTTTATGCAGCTGCTGGTTTTCCACCAGCAATTCAGTGCCCGAAGTTGATCATGGAATGTGCTAACTGCTACAATCCAGAACAGAGGACTATTATTGCACCTGATGGCAAGTTGTTTGCCAACCTCACACCTGCAGCCATTGGTGAAGCATTTGGAATTCCTGCTTACGAGAAGATGATTTACAAAACGAGAGAATGTGCTGAGCGAATGTATGCTTCTACATTTGATAGATGTGCTGATATGATAAACTCTCGTTGGATGAACAAGCCTAAGCCCACTCGCACGAAGCTGCCAAAGCAGATAATTTTAGAGGACTTAAAGCAAGAATATTGTGATTTGATTATGATGCTCAACAGAGTTGGAGGATGCCCCCAAGTGTTCATCTTTGAACCTTGGATGTTTTACTACATCAACCTTGTGCTGGAAGGCAAGGAGCATATTGACTGGGAAGTGATGATCAGTGATAATTTGCATGAACAACTCTGGAGTTTGAGGAGAACAAAGACATTTTACATGGGCTCATACATCATCTACATGTTGGTTCGTATGACAAAGTACAGAGGAATATCATACAGGGAGCCTATTGGGTGTGGCTCTCAACAATTTAAGATACATGAGGCTTGTCCACAATTGCACTTGATGAGCACGTCTCACTACAAAAGGGTCAATGATGCCTTCACAATGCATATCACGAGGATGCTTCAGCAGAGGACTCATCATAGAATATCAAAAGAGGCACAGGAGCTGATTGAGAGGTATGGATGTTGGTTTGTCCAATTTCTGAAGTTTACTTACATCAGGCTATAGGGGTTTTCATCATATCCATATAGATTGCCCAAATACCCCACAAACAGAATGTTGATGTTAGAAATATCTAGGCAACTCATTGCCTATGATAAGATTCAAAAGAAGAAAAAGAAAGGAGGACTTGACTTCCCGATCATCATGGGAAATTCAGATGAAGTTTTCCCTTCACTGCAGGTAGCCAAGGAAGCTGAAAACGAGCTTCAGTTTTTCCACCTCTCTTATCACACTAGCAGACAACATTATGATCCCCACAGGAATATCAGATGGATATTGTTAAAGGAATTCAGACATAAGGAAAATATTGAAGACTTTTGGGCAAGTGCATCAGATGAGGCTGAAATAAGGAGAAGGATGTTTTCTAGAGTACCATTGACCATGATTAGAGAATGTGAGATTGTCCCAGTGCCAGACCAGGTAGATGAAGATATAAATGTTTTACACCCAGATTTTGAGACAGTGAGAAGTACACCGCTCCCACCTTCAGATTGGTCGGAGCCAGAAATTACAGATTTGGATACACTTTGCATACCATTCCTGACGTTCACGAGAAGTTGGGTGGAGAAGCATGTGAATAGACATAAGAGCAGGTCAATTCCTCTTACTTACAACTTGATGGGAGATTATAGGTCGCCAACTATTACAAAGAAGAAGCAGTTGCCCGAAAGCCCAAAGTCACGAAGGAAAGAGCTAGTCCAGCCAGAGCCTCAGAGGGTTGAGGAAGCATCACATACACCCTTGAGGGCTCATTCTCCCAGTATACAGGAGGTTTCATTATTTGCAGATCAGAGGGCGAGATTGGATAAAGAATGGGAAATACAAGAGGAAAATCAGCCACCTCGTAGGGAGTCAGTTGGCCAGCGTCAATGTACCTAGAACAGAAAACCAGCAGGAGGTAGAGGAAGAAACGGCCATAGATACTCGCTTTCAGCGGGAGATTGATGCGGAGTTAGAGGATGATACTACTACAGGGCAAGAGGCCCAGGGTTTAGGAGATACTCAGCCTATTGAGGTTGATGAGCCTGGTCAGAATGAAAATAGAAAGGAAGTACGTGAAGAAGAGGCAAGGGATGAACAACCGTTCATTATTTCTGACCTGCAGCAGGTAGTGCCAAATTGGCTCAGGGACAGGATGAGGAGGAGCCCCATTGAAGAAACTAATCCAACAGTTGAGATGGAGGAATTCCTGAGTAGGATCAGTGCACCTCCAACAAAGAAGAGAGCTAGGAAGTTTTCAAAGATTTCAACAGATGAAGATGGCTCTCGCACCCTTCACGTGGCTGTACCAGGGTTTGAGTGTGATGAGATGAGGCCATTCCAGAGAACTATGTAATCACTACCATGGAATTGGGCCGCCCCACTAGAGCACAGATAATTGAGGAGTGCGATAACTCCTACCAGGCACTCAAAGACAGGTTGCTCCGGACTGAAGGAAAATATAAGAAATTGAAGGAGTACAAGACATTGATTGGTTATGTACAACACTTGTCTCGTCCTTGTGGGAAAGAAAATCTTGCAATTGAGCTCCCAGCTGAGTTTCCCAGAGTGTCTATTAGCGGCTTGGAGGACTTGAGGAAGATGGCACAGGAGGCGGATAAATGGGTTGCTAGTGTTCGTGCCGAGACAAAAAGGTTTATGGAGGATCTTGCTCATTCTTATCAGCAGGCTTCCGACAGTATGGCACAGATGGATGCAGTTGATCGAGCTTGGGGTGATGCTCGCATCTATCAGAACAAGGTTGTTCAGTGTCTGGAGGCTTTGATGCATTCGCCCTTGTCGAGTTTGGTTGAGGGAGGCGTGATTCAGGAAGGTGCTAGGTACGACTTTACTGGCTGGTATTCTTCAGTGGTCATGGGCCAAGGTTTCTTTGATGCAACACGGGCAGATTCGGCCAGAGTCAGAAAGGCCATGGGGAATATTATAGATGGAGTCCTGAACACGCTTGAGGCTATCTTTGCTAGGAGATTGACTTCAGAGGAGGTAACTATGAATAGTTTGAGGAGTGGATTGACGCCTTTCTTCTTTGAGGTAAAGGATTTTGTGCAGGATAACTTTGAGAATACCTCGACTTTCTCTAGCCTAATTCATAATACCCAGGATGCCTTGACCGCTTGGAGGAAGTCTTGCACTCGACATGGGAAGATGGTAATAGTACTTGAGTTTTAGCTTGATCATATACCACCTATTTCAGTTTAGGAAGTTGAAGCAGTACTGGCCAGGTTCATTGATTTCGCAGCCAAGGAGAAAGAAAATGGAAACGCCCTTTTGGATGATGATCTTCTGGAAGATGATGGTGGGCATTAATTTCCTATGCTATTTTGAGAGTGAGTGGAGGATCCACTGTTCATTTATTACTCCACTCCTCTTGGTGGCAGTTTTTAGGGTGAATCTTGTTTAGGGCTGAGGTGGCACAACCTAGGCCATCCAGCCGATTGTCATCTGAGCCATCCATTGGACTGGGCCATCTATAAAAGGGGCATCCCCCCTCATTTGTAATTCATTAGATTAGAGATTAGATTAGAGAGAATAGCAGAGCATAGAGAGATAGCTTAGCATAGATTGATAGCATAGTTTGGAGAAGAAGGAAAGTTTTTCCTTAGAGAGCTTTGTAAGAAATTGTTGTGAACACTCTCATAATAAAGAGTTTTTCATTGATGATGATCTCTTCTTTTGTTGTGAGCAGCTAGCAAGATTTCTTCGTCCTTCTAATTCAAGTAGGATCCTAAAGTACAGTAAATTTTATTTCATGCAAGTAGATAGAAATCGTGGAATGTGGTTTTCAATTTGAACAAGCTTTGTTTAGTCCATACCACTAGCAAGCTTACTGATGGTAAGTTAGCCTTGCGTGGTCAACTGGAAATTTGTGAATTTTACTTTGATTATGATTCACATGGTGGCATGCGTCGTCGTGATGGTGTCTTTATGTTGAGTTGTGACTTGAAAACTTTTGGCTACTCCTTGAAGATTGCACCAGTCCTGCGGAAGCTGTCCGAAGTGAGGCAAAGTAGAGCTTGGTTGAAGTCTGTGAGAGTTGATTGCCACATCCCACTCTTAGATTAGTCCTTAGCTTTCTAATCCCTGCAGCCATTCAATTTAGTACATTTCTGGTTAGTTTAGGAAAAAAAGAAGAAGAGAGCTTTACAGACATACCTTTCAAGTCGAGTAAAGTCCCCTTTCACTTAGTTCACTGTTTGCTGCCGAACAATTATGTAAGTCCCCCTTGAGATTACCAGTAAATCACATCAAGCCAATTGAGACTATCCACTGCATAAAGGAACCTTGGAGTTGAATGCATGAACTTTCTTGCAATCTTAGCATGCAAAATACTTTGATCAAGAGAGGATAGAGTATCTGTTGGAAACTTTATTTTGTGTTGGTGCGGTCACGAAAAACACATCAACAAATCTCTCTCACATTCAATGTTTTAGATGTGACAAGTATGGTCACTAAGCTCGAGATTGCATAACAAGACCAAAGCAACATGCTTATACTGCAGATGTTGATGATGTGTGACCTCAAAAGGAATCCAGAGACAACTCAGGGGGATTTCTATTCATCTCTGCTCTTTCAAGAAATGTTCCAATCGACAATGACACTTGGTTGATTGATAGTGGTGCTTCACAACATAGTACATGATATCGAGAGCATTTTTCAGACTTGGTAGAAAAAGAAACCAACTTGCAAGTGATAATCGGAGATGATGCTTGTTATTCAGTGAAAGGTGCTGGAGCCACCTCTCTTCATCTAGATTCTGGCATTCCTCTTCATTTGAGTGATGTCTTGTTTGTACCAGGAATCAAAATAAATCTTGTCTCAATTTCAGCATTGGAGGACAAAGGGTACCAAGTTGCATTTTCTGAAGGGAAAGTTCTTGCTTGGCCGAAGAACTCTAGCATCAAAACAATCCGTGTGATTGGTGTTCATCAAGAGAGTCTATATAAAATTTCTATTCGTCTAGTTCAAGCATTATTGCATGACTCCACCAGTTCAAGTGAGCTATGGCATAGGAGACTTGCTCACCTACACTTCAGAGCTCTTCCATCTATGGAGAAGATGGTTACTAGTTTACCGAAGCTCAGTCAGGAGCACGATGGCATTTGCAGAGGATGTGCACTGGGTAAGAATATTAAGGGTCCTTTTCATAGTAGTGAAAGTAGATCAAAAGGAATTTTAGATCTTGTTCATTCTAATTTATGTGGTCCAATGTCTGTGGCATCCTTGAGTGGATTTTTGTATTATGTGATTTTCATTGATGACTATTCTCGAAAGATTTGGATTTACTTTTAGAAGTCTAAGGAGTCTGAAGAAGTACTTGATAGATTCAAAGAATTCAAGGCTCAAGTTGAAAACATGTCCGGGAAAAGGATTAAGGTTCTGAGATCTGACAATGGAGGAGAATACACTTATGGAAGTTTCCGTAATTTTTGCATTGGGGCAGGGATCAAGAGGGAGTTCTGTGTTCCGTACAACCCTCGGAAAAATGGATTTGCAGAAAGAAAGAATAGATCCATAGTTGAGGCAGCCAAAGCTATGATTCATGATCAAGATCTACAAACCTTCCTTTGGGCAAAAGCTTCCAAAACTGCAGTGTATGTTCAGAATCGAAGTCCTCATTGAATATTGGAAAACATGACTCCTGAAGAAGCCTTCATAGGTGTGAAACCTAAGGTTAGTCATTTAAGAATTTTTGGTTGTCCTGTTTATATTCATGTGCCTAAGGATAAAAGATCCTAGCTAGAACCATCAAGCAAGAAAGGAATATTTGTGGGTTATAGTGAGTCTTCAAAGGCCTACAGGATCTACATTCTAGGGCAGAAACAAATTGAGATCAGTAGGGACGTCTCTTTCGAAGAGGAAGTAGCCTTCAAAAGATCTAAAGGGTCTTACACGGAGATAGACAGTGAAGAACAGGAGACACCTCAGGATATGGGCATTTCTCCTGATCATACTCTTGAGATTTAGAGGGAGTCTACTGAACTAGAAGAGTCTATTGATCCAGTTGATCCCATAGAACCTACTGATGGTCCGAGAGACATTGCTATATGTTATACCCAAACCAAATTTTTTGCTTCATTAAGGCATTTTGCTTAAAAGAGTCTAAACCTTGTAAAAATGATGTCAAAATACCGTTTTTGGGCAAGTCAAGTATGGACTTTGGTTAGTGTCATGTCAGTCATCAACAACAATTGGTCAGTACTTGGAGGTCAGAACCTGAACCTGGGACTCAAAGCAGGATATGTTATGATGGAGAAGTGCTTCATGATGATTTTATACCCTTACAAGGTCAATTCAGTGGCCAGAAAAGTGTTTACGGATACCAAAACAGATGAAGATTTTTGCAGAAAGTAGATCTGCGCCCTTCTCTTTGAAGGCTTAGATTTAGTTGCATGTGCTTGCAGATATGTTCAATCTCTTCAAAATTAGTCCAACTTTCCGACGAGCTATCAAGCGAAGTCATCCGAAGTGCAGAACTCCGACAATTGATGTTAGAAGCGAAAGGTATGAGGAGGTTGCATGTCACAGAGGTTGTCAAGTTTTCAGTTTCTATGCTCCTGTAGCCTAGGGGCGCCCTTGAATTTGACCCCTCAGATGGATGAATCTGCAAATTCTGTTTCTCGGAGATCTTTTCTAACTCAGTTCAGCTCTGCAACGCACCAGTTCGCGAGATGATCCAACATTTTGAGTGATCGTGACAGAGGTTCTATCTAGCACGTAAACTAGAGGGTGAAAAAATGTAGAAATACACACCTGTACCTCTGTAGGCCAGGGGCACCTAGCCTTTAGGCCTGCCAAAAGGAGTTTTTAGCAATTACAGTCTTCACGAGACTTGTGCGGAATTACTCTAGCTATCCAACGAGTCTAGCCATTAGCCTCTGGGATTTGGCAAACGTTTGTACATGAAGGTTCAGTGTAGAGTGCTGAAGAAATCAGATAGCCGGAAAAATGGCTATGGAAAATACACATCCCTTTGGAAAAGGCGCCCTTCTTTTTGAGGTCTTAGAAGCAATTTTCTTGCTTCGTCACCTCTAGAGACATCTCTTGTAAGTTGTTCTAGCTACGCAGAGAGATTAAGGATGCGTGAATCGGAGCACTCCAGCTCCTGGTGTCAGGGGTCAAAGTATGGCGTTCGGATGAAAGTTACACTTTTGTCAAATTAGCGATTGCACCTTCACAGGCTAGGGGCGCCCTTGCTTTTGGGGTTCCTAATGTAGCTTTCAGATGGCTTACATACAGTTGTTGGATGCAGAATCCTTCTAGTCACGCAATGAGCCTATCATCCAATCAGTGGGGGTCATCGTTCACCGGTAGTGGCAATTCGAAGCGCTAGATGGAAAAACGGAGAAATGGCCAAGTCTAGAGACCTTACATCAATTTAATTAAAGGCGCCTAATTTTTTGAGGTGTCAAATGTTGTTTTTAGCAGTTGCAGCTCCCAGTAGACATTTCATCCTTGCTCTGACGGCTTCGCAGTGGATATCTCGGCTCAGTCACAACATCACTCAATCACCCAGAAATCAAAGCTGAACATAGGCAACTGTAACTTTGTAGTCAGCTATAAAATAGGAAGTTAGTAAAAAAGCTAATAACTCTTGCAAATGGACGCCTGAAGGGTCAAATGAGGACATTTTGGAATCAGTGGATTTTGCTGAATGCATCTGAATACTGAGACTTTTGCTAACTGATTAAAATAATATTTAATTTCAAGTTTTGCATGCAAAGCTTTAAAATGGCGATTTTCTTCAATAATTTATTACTGGCACCTTTTTAATGTTTTAATCTCAGATTCGCATGGTAAAGCTAACTAAATATTTTAATATTATTTTATTCCCGGGATTCCGAGACAGTATCAGTTCAACTGGAGGGGGTCCAATCAAAACCTTTCTTTTGTTAGTCAGGGTTTAAAGCTGAGAGTGGTGCCATTATGCAATGATTTTCTCTATTTATTCAACATGGCATCCATCATTTCATTCATCTAGCTTAGTAGAGGCAAATTTCCTTTAGAGTTGGGCGAATTTCATCAGCAGTCAAAGTTCAAAGACATCAAAAATATTCTTTTGCAGGTACAAGTCTAGATTTATTATTAGAATTCAAGGAAAAGTGGCGATTTTAGCAGAAGAAAAAGCATCAAAACCTCTATTTTCTGTCTAAATTCTTCTATTTCGCGTCTTAATTTCTTTCGCATGTTTGAAGAATTGGCGACTTTTGACAAAACAAATCATCTAGGTCGATTCAACATAGCTTCCTTAGTAAAACCCATGTGCTAGAATTTTTCAGGAAAATTTGTTCCAGAGCATCAGTTCTCGAGGCTCTAATTTTCTTAACTGAAATTCCTCTGCATGGTCGAGTAGAAGTCAAATTTTCGCAAATCTGATGTTCTGGGTTGTCTTAGAATTTTTTTCTGGACAAAACCCATATCTTAGAATTTTTCGTGAAAATTGCCCTTCAATAGGCTATTTTTAGCCTCAGTAGGCTATTTTTAGCTTTCCAGAAAAGTTAGCAGAATATAGCCGTGTTCACAGTCAATAGGTGAGTTTTTCAAAATGCAATACACTCAACTCGAATTCAAGACCAAAATGGTCTTGACTCATGACTTCATTGGGACAGTTGATACAAATCTACATAAGGTGCTTCCATAAGCAGTCTTGGATCCAGTCAAGATAAAAGATTTGATACTTCAAAACATTCAGCAATTCGGGTTGCTTGAGGCCGCTTCTATACCTATCTCAATTCATTGCATAGAGTTCGTAATGTCTTGTGTCAAGCATTACAATTCTGCTACTCGCGAGATACAGTCAATAGATGGACGGGTCATATGCAGTCTCAAACCCCTGGATGTCGAGAGATGTTTTGGTATTCCTCAACATCCAAGCAGTTTAGTCATTTCCATGGAGCATTATGAGCAAGCATTGAATGCTGATATGGACAAGTGTCAAAGTAAGATGGCAGAGAGATGGTTAAAATAGAAGAAGAACAAGTTGTTGAGCAATGTGGGTTGTGGTGAATACAAGGATGGGTATGCGATTTTGAGTACACTTCTCAATCGTGTCTCAGGTCATGTAGATGCAAACAAATTTCAGCCCTGGATGTATTATATCATTGGTCAAATCATCTCTGGGCGAGAGCATTATGATTGGGCATCCTTCATCAGTGATGTTCTTCACGAGCAAATCACTAGTTTTCTAGTTGCCCACCAGTTTCACATGTGTTCCTACCTCGTATACTTGATCGCATATCAGGGTCAGTTTAGAGGATTGAACACGGTGGGCATACTCATTGTACAGAAAGTCTACCATTACTATGACCAACTTGAGTTCATGAAGGCTGAACGACATTTCAAGCTTGTGCATGAGGCTTTCTTGACATACATAGTGAGGAATTCGGACCGGGAGTTGCATGTTCTTATCTTAGCGGTTGCTAGAGTAGCGATGGTTGATTGGGCGGACTGGTTCATTCAGTTCCCTACATACACCTACATCCGCGTCTACGGATACACCGGAAATCCAGCCATGCTTCCACGCTATCCTTCAGATAGGACAGTCTTCATGGAGTTCTTGTGGCAACTATACGATGTTCATCAACATGTGCGCCACAAGTGTAAACAAGCTGCCAACTTTCCAATGCAATTTGGAATCTATTGGTGCAGAACGACAGTTGATGCTAAAGCTGTAGGACAGGAGTTGGAGAAATACAAACTCAAGTACCTTGTCGACACCCGCACCTATGATCCTTGGGGTCATTATACATCATGCCTTGGTGGTCGCCCATACCATAAGCCTACAATGGAGGATTATTTGGTGAACTGCGAGGATGATTTTGAGGTGTGCGGACGCAGCTATAGTAGGTTCTCTCTCCCACAGATTTCTATCTTCTTGGCAGAAGATGTGGGAGGTTTGTCAGATGATGAGGGAGATACACTTCCTCAAATTTTCAGAGAGCAGGTTGATACACAACCACTGCTGACTGTTGATTGGTTAGCCAAAGAATATTCATCAGTGAAGGAGAGGTCTAGTAGAGTTTTTCAAAATAGTATACTTTACCTCGAGACCAAGA
>VDFB02085949.1:0-28702 GCA_007258455.2 Sequoia sempervirens
AAAAAATAAAGAAAAGAAAATAAGCCAATAAATTTAAAGAGGTAAAAATAAAAATAAAAGATACTTATTAGGGAGATATTAAAATAAAAACACCACGGAAAGAAGGTCTACAAAGTAGAAAATCGAAATAAAGAAAACAAAACCTTAACACAGGCAAGGAAGAGAATTCAATAAATGAAATAGATTAATTATAAAAACAATAAAAATAACAACAGAAGAAAGAGTAAAAGTCGAACCCAAAAGAAGGAAAATAATTAAAATAATCAAAGGAGAAAAGGATAATCATAAGAGAAAAGAAAGAATAAAAGAGACAAAATAATAATAAGGATCAAGATTAATGAAAGGGCGAAATAAATTAAAAAGGAAAAAGCCTACAACAAAAGAAAGAAAATAATGTATTAAATATTAGAACTAATAGAAGAAGAAAGTAATAAGTGCAAAAATTGGAAATAAATGAAAGGATAAGATTAAATGCACTGAGATAAAAATGAAAATGAAGGTTGAAGAGAGAACACAATAAAGACCACAAATTAAAGAAAATAATCAAAAAATAAAATAAAAATTAAAAATAGAAAAACCCAAGAAATAAAATGATAAACCTAAGAGTGATAATAGATAAGTCCTAAAAAGTTAACAACACAAAGGAAAAAATAAAATTCACATGAAGTGAAAATTAAATTAAGTGAAATAACAAAAAAGAGAACAATAAAATAATGAAATAAAGGAAAACGAGAAAGGAAAGAGAGGAACACAAAGGCAACAATTAGTTTAAAACACAAAAAGATTAAAAACAACAAATAAGAAAAATAAATAAATGAGAAAAACCTAATAAACATATAATTGAAAAAATTAAAATAGGAACATTGAAATATAATGAGAAAGAAAAAGAATAATAAAAGAAGGACGAATAGGAGCAAAACAAACAAGGTCAAATCACAACCTAAAAATAAAAGTGAGAAAAAGAAAACAATGACAACAAAAAATAAAGAACAACAAAGGGATGATTATTAAACAAGAATAATAAAATTGAGAGTAACTACAAACAAAAAGATAGATACTAACCAAATAAAACCTAGAAGTTAAAAAGGGGGAGTTAAAATGAATCAAAGAAAAAATACCTAAAGTAGGAAAGAATCACAAATCAAAAGATTAAAACAAGCATTGAGGGGAAGTAAAGAAGAAAACCAAAGAAAGAAAGAGCTAATAATAATAATAATAATAATAAAACTAATAATACAAGGGATAACAACAAGTAAGGGAGCGGGAGGGGAGAACAAAGGAGTGCGGTGGGGAGGGAGGAGCTGAAGGGCGGGGAAGGGGATTGAGGAAGAAGAAGAGGGGGATCAGGACTGGCTAGGAGAGCGACCAATGAGACTGTTTAAAAGAGGTTTCCAAGAGAAACTTAGAGTCCATCCCCCATCTCGATTAAGGTTGCAGGGATGATTATTGATTTCAATGGCTTCTTTAAGTTTCCTCTTAATGAAGTTGTCTTCTTTGAAAAGGATTTTGGTGTCTTCTAAGGCAATATGATGCTTTGTCTTAGAGGAGTGTTCAGCTAAGGCCAATTTCAAGATGCGTTCATGCCTTATGTCAGTGCAATGCTCTTTGATTCTTGTGTTGAAGGAATGACCTGTTTCCTTGATGTATGGGATGCCGCATGAACACATCACTTTGTAGACACCGGATTTGAGGAAATGATCTTGGGGATCTTTAGGGGAAGGAATGTGATTTCTTATTGTGAAGATGGGCTTGAAGGTGGAATTGATACCCTTTTTGAGGAGGATCTTAGTAATTTTGTTGGAGACACCCTCAACATAGGGGAGGGTGGCTAGAGGAAGAGAGGGGTTGTAAGAGGGGTTAGGCTTGAGGGTGTGCCTAGCTTTGGCTTGGTTGATTTCCCTATTGATTTGCTTTGTTTTGTAACCAATTAATGAAAAAACATGGGTGAGGTGGGCCAAGGCATGAACGCATCTTGAAATCGGCCTTAGCTGAACACTCCTCTAAGATAAAGCATCATATTGCCTTAGAAGACACCAAAATCCTTTTCAAAGAAGACAACTTCTTTAAGAGGAAACTTAAAGAAGCCATTGAAATCAATAATCATCCCTGCAACCTTAATCGAGATGGGGGATGGACTCTAAGTTTCTCTTGGAAACCTCTTTTAAACAGTCTCATTGGTCGCTCTCCTAGTCAGTCCTGATCCCCCTCTTCTTCTTCCTCAATCCCCTTCCCCGCCCTTCACCTCCTCCCTCCCCACCGCACTCCTCCTTTGTTCTCCCCTCCCGCTCCCTTACTTGTTGTTATCCCTTGTATTATTAGTTTTATTATTATTATTATTAGCTCTTTCTTTCTTTGGTTTTCTTCTTTACTTCCCCTCAATGCTTGTTTTAATCTTTTGATTTGTGATTCTTTCCTGCTTTAGGTATTTTTTCTTTGATTCATTTTAACTCCCCCCTTTTTAACTTCTAGGTTTTATTTGGTTAATATCTATCTTTTTGTTTGTAGTTATTCTCAGTTTTATTATTTTTGTTTAATAATCATCCCTTTGATGTTCTTTATTTCTTGTTGTCATTGTTTTCTTTTTTTGCCTTATTTTTTATGTTGTGATTTAACCTTGTTTGTTTTTCTCCTATTCGTCTTTCTTTTATTATTCTCTTTCTTTCTCATTATATTTTAATGTTCCTATTTTAATTTTTTCAATTATATGTTTATTAGGTTTTTCTCATTTATTTATTTTTCTTATTTGTTGTTTTTAATCTCTTTGTGTTTTAAACTAATTGTTGCCTTTGTGTTCCTCTCTTTCCTTTCTCGTTTTCCTTTATTTCATTATTTTATTGTTCTCTTTTTTGTTATTTCACTTAATATAATTTTCACTTCATGTGAATTTTATTTTTTCCTTTGTGTTAACTTTTTAGGACTTATCTTTAATCACTCTTAGGTTTATCATTTTATTTCTTGGGTTTTTCTATTTTTAATTTTTATTTTGTTTTTGATTATTTTCTTTAATTTGTGGTCTTTATTTTGTTCTCTCTTCAACCTTCATTTTCATTTTTATCTCAGTGCATTTAATCTTATCCTTTCATTTATTTCCATTTTTTGCGCTTATTACTTTCTTCTTCTATTAGTTCTAATATTTAATACATTATTTTCTTTCTTTTGTTGTAGGCTTTTTCCTTTTTGATTTATTTCACCCTTTCATTAATTTTGATCCTTATTATTATTTTGTCTCTTTTATTCTTTCTTTTTCTCTTATGATTATCCTTTTCTCCTTTGATTATTTTAATTATTTTCCTTCTTTTGGGTTTGACTTTTACTCTTTCATCTGTTGTTATTTTTATTGTTTTTATAATTAATCTGTTTCATTTCTTGAATTCTCTTCTTTGCTCGTGTTAAGGTTATGTTTTCTTTATTTCGATTTTCTACTTTGTAGACCTTCTTTCCATGGTGTTTTTATTTTAATATCTCCCTAATAAGTATCTTTTATTTTTATTTTTACCTCTTTGAATGTATTGGCTTATTTTATTTTCTTTATTTTTTGATTTATAATGTATTATTCCTTTTGGTCTTCTTTTCTCTTGTACCCTCATTTTTTGTATCCTAGCTTGCCCTTTCCCGTCTTTTATTTCATTTTATTATTCAACTCATTGCCAATTTACTTATTTCTTTCTTTGTATAATACACTTTCTCCTTTATAATAACTTATAATCTTCCTCTCTTTTATGGATAATTTTTATATTACAGTTCATAACTATTTGTGTTTTATGTTACACCATACTACATATTGGCACATTTTTTGAGTTTTGCGCTTCCCAACCCTCTTAACCCCTCTCCTTTATATCCAAGTCTGCTATCTCATTTTCACTTCTCTCTTTCTGCTTTTCATCCTGATGATGGATCATGGAGTATGATCCGAAACGTTGATGTAAAAAGATGCACACAGTTTATCCAGAAATCTTAAAGTTATTATTAATTTTTTGTCATTTATTGATGTGTGTATTTTAATGGGGAAAAAGTTTAATTTGGTTTTAGGGGATGTGACTTGAAATTGGAAATTTTTTTGATCATATGAGAATTGTTTAATTATTTAGAATATCTTTTATTTTAAAATTGAAAATTATGTATATAATGTGAAATTTTGAAATATATGGGGTTGTATGTTTTTAGACAATACCTAAGTGCAGTATTTCAAGAATCTCACAACTCTTTTGTATCATATGTTTTCCTATTTGTGGGGCTTTGGAAGGTATTTTCATAATCATTGAACTCACTTAGACATAGACAAAAGATAATGAAGTAACATCAATTATAAAACTCACACAATTTACATCACAAGCTCTCCAACTCATCTTATGATTTATTATTGGTAGCTAGTGATGGTTTAGTCTATTAGAAGTGCTTCAAATCATCTACAATTGGTATCATGTCTAAAAAAAATAGTAATAAATCTGTAGAATAAATTTCTTTTTCATGTAGGTGAATTCTAAATAAGAATATAGGGAAAGACTAAAATGGACCTTCACTTTTCACTAGTCAAGGATATCTTGCTCCAAGAATCATTGCCCCACCTTCATCCTCCTAATAAAAGAGGTTGACATCTTATGAAAAAAAATTTCAAGCTCCAGTGCAGTTCTTTTAAATCCCTAACTAGAACTTTACTTTGTCATCATCTTGCAACCACCACTCTAACTGAGTAGTCTCAATGCCCACAAGTTTTTCCAAATTTTGGCAAAGGTTGGAAAATTATTTTTTGTGGTAGTAGAGTAACTAAATTATTGTGTGTGGAGATAACACCACCTCTCATGGGTTCTTTCTTATTATCCAATAGCCTTTTACTTTAAATCCTTAGCCTTTGATAGAATCATATACAAAATCTTCTAAAAAATAGTCTAATGATGGACCTGTCCAACAAACATTTGTTAAAAATTCAAGTTTATATGCTCTCTAGTCCATTTAAATTTTGTATTCCCAATGCTATCCTACACTAACACCAATTTTACTAATGACAAAGCTATAGAATCTATAATTTTTAATTTATTTTATTTTGAAGCCTTTTTCACTAATTAGGGAAGGGAAAATGAAAAATCCCTCAACTCCATTAGAAAATTCATCACCTCCAAGGTAGAAAATTCATCATCAAATCCATATAAAAGTAGAAGGAAATTCAATTTCCAACTTGGAGTATCTTCTATAAAGCAGTCGCCATGTAGGGCTTCATAATTTTTTCCTGCAAACTCTTGAGCATTTTTTTCTCATTGGCATCGTTGATCTAGCAAGACACAATTTGAGAAAAATCTTGAGGTAAGTCACTTGCCATGGTCTCGATCAATTTTAATTTTGGAATGTGTGGGACCATTATTTGTTCAATTTTTTTTGTCATCCTTTATTAAATGAGGAAAAAAAATCACATTAGAGAAAATAACTATCAAGTAGTTGAATCTACTATATAATATTCCACCAACAAAAAACTTATTGACATAGCACAATCACTATTTCCATGATGTGTAGGTTCATGCTTCATATTCATTCGTTTCTACATCGGGCAATTTCCCCACTCTATCAACATTCCATTATGCTGCATATGAATCCTTTGATTCACATCTACTTCCTTCATACATTATGTATATCTTTTTCATGACACTAATAAAAAAATTTATACTACAAGGTGTTTACATCTATTTTCCAATGTGCAGGCACAAAACAACTATAAAATACAATGTTTTTAAGCACCTCATCAACAAGATTTGTCAATCTATCAGTGTTGCTATCTATATGATATTCAATACTTCATTCGATGTTATTATAATATGATTAGGAAAGATTGCTCGCTTTATTGATTTACTTGCTTCCTTTCATTTCAATTACTCTACTCAATATTGCTAGGGAACTTCTTACAGATTGATGGAATTGCCCAAACATTCCATGTTTCACCTAGAAGAAAAGCACATATTTATGAGAGCTGCTACATATTTATGATATACTATCTAGACCTTCTCCACCCATATATAGTGGGTATATGACATATGGTGCCTGAAAGAAATGAATTACTTCATTTGGGATTTGAGTGCCACAAAAGCATAGCTCCTCAAATTTTCACACGACTTGTTGAAAGGTTACACTTATGAGGCCTCACACGCTAATGTACAACTTAAATTCTATATAAAAAAGTTGATAAATTTGTATTGCTTTCAAATGTTGTATTAGAAAAATAAAGAAGGAATCCTTCTTCAAGGAAGAATAAGCTTTGAAAATTCTTGTAAAGAACAACATTGCTAGTTACCACTACTGATTTGAGTTTGAATATAATCCTATCTACTCTATTATTATTGTTCCTTTCAATTATCAGTTTGTAAAATTCTGTGAATTTGTATATCACTGCTATTAAATCATAGATCTACTGACTAATAGGCTCTTGGTCAACCTTTTTGTCATAAAATGACATACTCAAACCCTTTGGTAAATTATTTTTGAGAGTATTAAGCTACAATTATCGCTTGGATATTAATCCTAGCATTATTAATTACATAAACACTATATAATTATGTTTCTCATGATAAAATGTTTGAATATATTTACTATTTGGATTGATAATAATATTGTATTTCTAGAGGGATCCCTTCCAAGTTGATTGTTATTGTACTATAAATCAAATTTTGTATCTTTGACTTTATATTCCATTCATCAAATTTTGTATTCTCTTGTGATGTAGCCATGATCCTTTTAGCTTTCATATTTCTATGCTTGTAATCTTTTCTCTATTTCTATTATATAACTATAGAAATATTTTATTATTATTATTGAAGCAATCTCTCCAAGGTGCATGATGTAATTTGATTCTAAATTTCTAGAAGTATTGTTGCAGTCTCTACTATTGTCAAGTTTGAACATTATAGAATTATAAATAGAAAAATGTTTCAATTATTGTTGATGTTATAAATGCAATGGTTATCATGAAAATTTACATCCACTTCCCCTCATACATGTATGGTTTAAAAGAATCACAATGTAAAATAGAGAACTCCTTAATAAAACACCTTCAAATTTCTAGGTACCTATATAATTCTATCAGTGTTTTCCTTGCACCTCCTCCAAGTTCAAGTGCTAGTAATAAACATTGGTGCCAAAACTATAAGGATAGCAATATGTAGGTTCTTTCAAATTCCATATTGTATTGACATAAAAAGCTAGTAGGTAGTGCTTTAACCCTCATAGCCCAGGTAAAGCCCAGGTCATAATTGCATAATTTTGTGAATGACATGTTCGGGTAATGATAAGGCTTTGCTTTATGAAGTACAAGATAAAAAGTTGGCCCTTGACATAAGTAAAAAAATCGATCACACAAATGGATTGCTATAACACCACCATGAAACATCCTTAAAATCTTGTTGAATTTGCTTGAAAATTGATTCACTTCTAGTTTTTTTTAACAAAGAATTAGATTTAACAGCATATACATAAAAAGAACAAGATTTATATAGAAAAGGTAGGTAATGCTTCTTAGAACATAAAGTTTGGAACATGATTCTTATAAACTTGTGAGGATATTTTGGCACATTATCTTTTTTCAAAGGAATCCACGTCCATATACATGTTGCTTTTCCAATTTTGAATGATAAAATTGTCAATAACTATTGCTTTGCTTATACATATTTTCTAAGTTTCTATGTTTGAATTGAATTTTGTAGATAGTGATTTTTAGTCCCTATATTTCTCTTAAAATACTTTACCCTATCAATCAGTTATGTTCCTTCTTGTTCTATTACAAATTGGGTAAGAATTCTTCATTTCTCTTCTTTTTCACTTCAAATTTTATTCTAAATTTATTGAGCTAGAGGTTTTTAACCATTTTTGGAATTATATTTTTTTGTTCCATTCATCAATGTTTAAGCCTTCAATGAAATTCTAATACAGTGATTCTTCAATTTACCTGAACAGATTCTTCCACTATATACTTCAACTTTACTTCTTGAGATCATCCATTTCTTCTTTATGGTGCTTGATTTGTGTTAAAAGACTTTAATTTTACTTCAAAAGTCTCAATATGTTATTTTCCATATTCTTTTAACTGTTTATTTCAAAAAATATATTGAATTTTTCTAGAGTTATAATATACTTGTTAATGTTTTCTCACCAGTAATTTTTTTTTCCTTTGAAAGGAATACCACTGTGAAATGAAGGAATCTTTTCCCTAAAATAAGACAAAATTTCTTCTATATCTTCTCTATAGCAATTCTATTATTGACCATTATCAAAATTCAATTAATTATCATCCCTTTATTTGTTCACCAATACATTTTCAACTATTAACATTGTGGTATTTTAAAACTTTAGGCTCTTATCATATACCTTCTAAGCCATCTTTACACAATCCTATGTAGCCACTTGGTGAACCTTTTGAAATAGAAATTTGCCTTCACCAATTTGGTTTTCCAATAATGCCTAAACAATTTTTTTCCACACCAGCAACTCCATCTCCAACCTATCATTTGTCAACATGGGATTTGATATCTCAAAGCCTCAATAATCCAGTGAGATATTTGTTTCACTATCTTTCATTTGTATGTACACTTTTTTTTAAATGTAGTCAAACAATGCTAGTTATTGTTTTATCTTGGAAAGGGAACATGAGAAAATAAAAATTATTAATCACATTCAAAACATGTATATTTTCTTTGTAGAGAATAATGTTTTTCTAACCTTCTTTGAATTTGCAATCTCAAAAGTCCCTTCACATTAAACTTTCCATCCACTTAATTATGGTCAATTCTCCATGTAGTTCATTACAGTAAATCACTTGGTCTTGAAATCTATCTATAGACATTCAAATTTGACCACTTCCATATGGTCAAAGACATCTCTTTATTCATCCATTTACTCTTCTACTACATCCTCTTTGTAGGTATTAATTAAATCATTCATTTAATTAATATTTCATATCCTACATAAGGTTCCTAAAGTATTTAATTTAATAAATATTTTTACCCTCATTCCTCTTTAAATTAAATAAATATACCTATTTATTTAATTTATTCATATAACCTCTTGGAATTTAAATTAATTTTTAATTCCTCACTTTCTCTCTCATTATCACATCCTCCAACAACTTTGCAAGTTGGTTTCTAATTCCTCTTAAACATCTAACCCTCTTCTAATCATAATTAATTTATGGTTAGGATGTGCACACCCCTAATCATCATTAGGGTCATATCCTCCATAATCTCCCACTTGTCTCTAATATATCATTAATTTGTTTAATCATGCACTTACACAACCTTAATCAATTAATTAGGTCAACCTAATCTCCATGTCATTTATGGAATGTGTCCTAAGTCAACTCTATTAAAGGCTTTCTCCTTTTGGAGAAGACACCCATTTCCCCATGTGAATTTTTAATTCACATTTAATCTCCCAATGCATTTCAAAGAATTTGAAATTATTTCTCTCATTCCCATGTGAATATTTGAAGAATTTTTAATACCTCACATGTCCTCTCACCCACATAGGGACAAGAACCTCCTTTATGAGGAGATCTTGTCCAAATCCCAAGGTACTATGTAGTATCTTCATGTCATGTCCACATCATCTTTTTCAAGCCACTTCACATGCCACATGTCAACATGTGAGGGCTTAAGAGTTCTTAACTCACCATAGCCCTACATCTTGGCTTTGTTGGTTTAATCTCAACCATCCATTTCTATAGAGAATTCAAAATTCTTTATACCCTTTTTTCTCTCATTTTAGGGGGAGATCATGGTGTTAACCAAACTTTTGCAAATTTTTTACTTGAGCCATACTTAGCCAAATATTTGCACTTACATCCATTCTCAAATATTTCCACCCATATTGCATCTCAATCATACATATTTTATCATCAAGAGGACCATATATCACGTCAACAATCGAAGGGCTGACCAAAAGAACAACTCAACGAGGTAAAATGTTCTATTTTGTTTTGCTAAGCTAATCATTTGTCCAATCTTGAGGTGTTAGGTTTTTAGGTGGTTTCTTATGTGTTTTGTTTTGTTGCTTGTTTTTGGGACCTTGTTTTCTCTTGATCACATTTTTGGCATGCCCAATGGGACCCACAGACGAATCTATATCTTTCATGTTCTCTATTTTTTTCACTTTTTGTAGGTGCAGGTTGCAAAGGAGCAGACACGACCTAGTAGAGGGGTGGACATGACCATCCAGGGGCAGATCTAACCTCGTGGGGTGGACCTGACCTTGTTTAGGGGTGGACCTTCCCTCCATAGACTCCAGAAACTGATATTTTGCAAATTTTTCATAAAGGGATAGACCTGACCTAGACAACTTTTTTCAGAAGGTGAAATTTTAGTTTTCAACACTTTTTTTTGTTGTTTTAAGTGTTTCTGACCTCCTAACTTGTCCTGTTTGAGTCTGTGCAAGCATCTGATCACCATTTGGCAAGAAACAAGAATAAAAATCACTAATAAGTTTCCTTGCAAGGTTAGTTATTCATCAACTGGTACTTGGTTTTTTACATAACTTAGGCACATAGTTTCACTAGGGGTGTCAATTAATCTTGTGTGTCGTGCTTATTGGTAAGCTATTTGAAATATTCAATCCCCTTGCACCATCTGGTGATCCTGGGTGATGAAAAATTATAGCTTACCAAATATGTATGTCTCTTTTTTTTTTCTTTTATTAGGGGGCCTGCTTAGGGATTTCATCACCCAATGCATTTCAAAGAATTTTAAATTATTTCTCTCATTCCCATGTGGATATTTGAGGAATTGTTAATTCCTCATATGTCCTCTCACCCACATAGGGATAAGGACTTCCTTTATGAGGAGATCTTGTCCAAATCCCAAGGTACTATGTAATACCTCCATTTCATGTGCACATCATCTTTTTCAAGCCACTTCACATGCCACATATCAAGATATGAGGGCTTGAGAGTTCTCAACTACCCATAGCCCTACATCTTAGTTTTGTTAGTTTAATATCAACTATCCATTTCTCTAGAGAATTCAAAATTCTCTATAAATACCCCTTTTTTTCTCACATTTTAGGGGGAGATCATGGTGCTAACCAAACTCTTACAAAATTTTCACTTGAGCCATACTTAGCCAAATACTTTCACTTACATCCATTCTGACCTATTTTCCACCCATATTGCATCTCAATCATACATATTTTACCATCAAGAGGAGCATATATCACGTCAACAATCAAAGGGCCGACCAAAAAAATAGTTCAATAAGGTAAAATGTTTCAATCTTGAGGTGTTAGATGTTTAGGTGGTTTCTTATGTGTTTTGTGTTGTTGCTCATTTCTGGGACCTCATTTTCTCTTGATCACATTTCTAGTATGCCTAGTGGGACCCACAGATGGGTTTATATCTTTCATGTTCTCTTTTTTTTCACTTTTTGGAGGTGCAGGGTGCAGAGGGGTGGAATCGACCTAGCAAAGAGGAAAACTTGACCATCTAGGGGTAGACCTAATCTCGAGGGGAAAACCTGACTTTGTTTAATGGTGGACCTACCCTCCACAGACTCTAGAAACTAATATTTTGTAGATTTTTCATAGAGGGGCGGACTTGACATGGAAAACTTTTTTCAAAAGGTGAAATTTTAGTTTTCAAAACTTTTTTTTTATGTTTTAAGTGTTTCTGACCTCCTAACATGTCTTGTCTGAGTCTATACAAGCATTTGATCACCATTTGGCAAGAAACAAGGACAAGAATCACTAACAAGTTTCCTTGTAAGGTTAGTTATTCATCAACTACTACTTATCTTTTTGCATAACTTAGGCACATATTTTAACTAAGGGTGTCAATTAATCTTTTCTGCCATACTTGTTGGTAAGCTATTTGATGTATCTAATCCCCTTGTGCCATCTGACGATCCCAGGTGATGAAAAATCATAGCTTACCAAATATTTCTGTCTCCCTTTTTTTTCTTTTATTAGGGGACCTGCTTGGGGATTTCATCACCTAATGCATTTCAAAGAATTTTAAATTCTATCTCTCATTCTCATGTTGATATTTGAGGAATTTTTAATTCCTCACATGTCCTTTCACCTACATAGAGACAAGGACCTCCTTTATGAGAAGATCTTGTCTAAATCCCAAAGTAATATGTAGTACCTCCATGTTATGTACACATCATCTTTTCCAAGCCACTTCACATGCCATATGTCAAAATGTGAGAGCTTGAGAGTTCTCAACTCACTATAGCCCTACATCTTGGCTTTGTTGGTTTAATCTCAACCATCCATTTTTCAAAAAATTCAAAATTCTCTATAAATACCCCCCTTTTTTCTCTCATTTTAGGGGGAGATCATGGTGCTAACCAAACTCTTACAAATTTTTCACTTGAGCCATACTTAGCCAAATAATTGCACTTACATCCATTTTCACCTATTTTCCACCCATATTGCATCTCAATCATACATATTTTTCCATCAAGAGGAGCATATATCACATCAACAATTGAAGGGCTGACCAAAATAGCAACTCAGTGAGGTAAAATGTTCCAATCTTGAGGTGTTAGGTGTTTAGGTGGTTTCTTACGTGTTTTGTGTTGTTCATTTCTGGGACCTTGTTTTCTCTTGATCACATTTCTGGCATGCCTGGTGGGACTCATAGACGGGTCTATATCTTTCATGTTCTCTATTTTTTTCACTTTTTGTAGGTGCAAGTTGTAGAGGGGCAGACCCGACCTAGCAAAGGGGCAGAACTAACCTCGAGGGGTGGACCCAACCTTGTTTAGGGGTGGACCTACCCTCCACAAACTCTAGAAATTGATATTTTGTAGATTTTTCATAGAGGGGCAGACCTGACCTGGACAACTTTTTTTAGAAGGCGAAATTTCTGTTTTCAACACTTTTTTTTGGTTGTTGTAAGTGCTTTTGACCTCCTAACATGTCTTGTTTCAGTCTGTACAAGCATCTGATCACCATTTGGCAAGATACAAGGACAATAATCACTAACAAATTTTCTTGCAGGTTTAGTTATTCATCAACTGCTACTTGTTGTTTTGCATAACTTAGGCACATAGTTTAACTAGGGGTGTCAATTAATCTTGTGTGGTGTGCTTGTTGGTAAGCTATTTGATGTATCAATCCCCTTGCACCATTTGATAATCTTGGGTGATGAGAAATCATAGCTTACCAAATATTTGTCTCCCTTTTTCTTTTATTAGGGGACCTGTTTGGGAATTTCATAACCCCAAGGGACCATCCCAACCACGCATACTAGTGGGGTATATAAAGGGGGGAGAGCCAAAGTTGTACCCCAATCCAATCACGTTGTAATTGGCGAAGCATTAGGATGATGTGAAGAATTGGTCTGAGCTTCTAGTATCTCGCTAAGGTTCCCAACTCACGCTTGTAATGGGTTGGTCTTCACGGTTAGGGCCTCATGTATTGGGTGTATATTGAGGAATCCTTAGCAACCATGTTCATCCTAGAATAGAAGAATTTTCCAACCATACCCCTTCTACTAATCTTAGGATTGTACTATTTGAACTGTCTTTGTGAGATGGGGTTAGAAATCAAATATAATAGATAAAGTGACAGCTAACACTTCTAAACTATTAACCTCATCCAAACAAGAGAATACAAACAAATGGAGATTTCAAAATGAAAGCAAATAAAATAAAGTACTCCCCATATTGTAGATGATTCCTTCTCTTGCTCTCCTATTTCTCCCTTTGCAAATATACCCTCAGATTTGTAGTGTAACTTGTGCAAATACCTGCAAATGATAAGTAGAAAGTTGGAGAAGAATAGCTGTTAAGCTGAAAATGGAGAAGAAAGGTTGCTTTTATAGATAACCGTTCAAATGGATGGTTGAGATTAATCTTCTAGAAAGATTCCAAGATCAATGGATGGGAATGCATGGGAGGGATGTTATGAAATGGATGGTTGAGATTAATTCTCAGAAAAGATGCCAAGATCAATGGTCCAGAATTGATGCACCAAGAATATGCTATTCTTGGAGGAATCATGACAGGAAGACATGCAAAGACATGCAAGCCATGATAGACATGCAGGCTAGGACAGGCATGCAAGGACATGTAGGGACATGCAAGCTATGACAGGAAATGAATGTTATGATAGGGCATCTTTGACCAAGTGGTGCATAAATAATTTATTTTAAATTATTTATTCGAAAATGGAGGAAATGGACAAGTGGAAAAATAAATAATTTATTCAAATTGTTTATTTGAAAATAGAGGAAATGGACAAGTGGAAAATAAATAATTTATTCAAATTATTTATTTGAAAATAGAGGAAATGGACAAGTAGAAAATAAATAATTTATTCAAATTATTTATTTGAAAATAGAGGAAATGGACAAGTGGAAAATAAATATTTATTCAAATTATTTATTTGGAGAAAATGAAAAGGCATTAAATTTATTAATTTAATTAAATGGAGAGATGGAACCTTAAATAATTAATTTAGATTAACTATTTAATTAGGAGAGGTGGCATGGGATAGTTAAATGATTTTAATAATTATTTAACTATGGAAGAATTAAAGGACCATGAATAGATAAATAATTAATGGTAATTATTTAACTATAGATGCAAAGATGACAAAATAATTAAATAAATAATAATTTATTTAACTATTGAAGAAGAGGAAGAAATTAGTGACGCAATTAGTTTATTTAATCGGTCAGGATAGAATAAATATTAGAAAGTGAATTAATTAAATAATTATTAAAAATTATTTAATTAATAGAGGAATATAATCAAACATAATTGAATAACTAAAATTATTATCGAAGGACGAGGATGAAGAAAAATGATGCTCGAAGGCTTAGGACATTTTTATGTGTCTACAGTCTTCTTTGTGCGAAACTAGTAATTTTCTGTTTAGTTGACTTAGCCATATTCTTTTGATTGATACTTGCTATTTTTTGGCTCCTTTTCCTTAGTATTCTTTTCAAAACTCAAGTTTAAACCTATCTCGGGGCGGACCCGCCCTCTAGGGGTAGACCTAACCTATTTCAGAGGCAAACTTGACCTCTAAACCAACTCCTTTTCAACTTGTTTTAGCCAATTTTGACCAAATTTTGTTAGACAAGTGGACTTAACCTCCGGACAGGAAAACTTGACCTCTGAATAGGCGGACTTGACCTCTAGACAGGTGAACCTGATCTTCAGACAGGTGAACTTGACCTTCAGATAGGCAAACTTGACCTCTGAATAGGTGGACCTGACCTCCAGACAAGCGGATCTACCCTCTAGGGTGGACTTGACCTATCCCAAGGGTGGACTTGACCCTTGACCAGTCAGTTTTATCATTTATTTCATCATTCTAAACACTTCTTTTATTGTTTTGCACGCTTGTTTTGCCATTCTGATCACTCATTTCCTCGTTTCAAATGTTCTTACACTCATTTCGAGAATCCATTTGCCATCCTAAATGTTCATCCCCTCGATCTAAGCATCCATTGCCCTGCTCAGTGTGCCCATTTACCCATCTCAAATAGTTGTTTCTGACCATTTTCAGTTCTAGGGGTGGACCTGACCTTGAGAGGCAGACCTGACCCTTTCCAAGGGCAGACCTGACCTTCAGACAACTTTTTCTGTTCTTTTTCTAGTCATTCCGGGAGTCATTCCTTCATTCAGGATTGTCATTTTCATGTTCTAAGTAATCATTCACCCATTCCAAAATTTTGTTTCCTCATCCTGAAAGTCAACCTCCACCATCAGCATCCATTCACCCATTCTAAATCCTCATTCATCAATTTCAAACCCTCGTTCACTCATCTATTCTCCTTGTTCTAGATATCATTTCCCCATTTCATATCACCATTATTCCATTAAACTTTGTTAAAGTAGTTATCCAAATTGACCTAGGTGTTCATCTCTAATTGTCATCTATCAAAACCAACTTAGGATTGTCATCCATCCTAAGTTAGTCATCCTTGTCGGCCCAATCAATCCACTTCTATCTCAATTTGGATTTGGTGTCATTATCATACATCCATCCTTTAGTCGATTAATCAACACCTAGCATTACCAAGGATCACTTTTGGAATCAGTTTTAGATTTCAGTCATCATCATTCATCTTATCATCCAATCTTATTAATTGGTCATCAATCCAATCCAATCATTATACCATCAATCACCCAGTCAATCTATTCAATCCAATCCAATTTGACCAATTGTTTACCAATCAACCCAATCTGATCTTATCAAATGAATCCACTTTGGTCGAATCAATCATCCATAATCCATCCTATTGAGCTACATCCTTGTCAACTAATCCATCTTCTAATTAACTCAATCCTTTCATCATCATCTGGATCATCCTAACATCCTAGTTTGTTCTATCATCTTTCATGCCCATTCAGACTTGGTCACAAACAAGGAAAATGGCCGAGCAACAAGCCCAAAATTCCCAACCAAAAATCCCTCAAGATCCCAACAACGCGGCCATTGTCTCACAAGATCCCAATAATGGTAAAAATATCCCTCGAGATCCTTAGAATGGTACATCATCATAGTCCAATATTGACAGTCAAAACACATCACCACTCGGAGATGAGAACATGGTCAATCAACCCAAACTTACACTTGAGGAACACTTTAGTAACCCTACCAATGTGCAAATGACAGATCACCTTCTTGAAAAACATGGGGAAGAAATCTTAGTCCACCTAATTGAAAGAGGTGTCAAACCTCCATTAGGTCTTGACCTATCCAAATATGGCAGTTCCACATCTAACATACCCCAAGGTTCACAAAATGCACTAGGTAGTTCATACATCCCCAATGTTCCTCCAGCCAAGGGTTGGAACCAACCTAAATTTGGCAACACCATTCTCTATCACGTTAACAATCCCCCACATGCCACAATATCAGTCATGGGGGCTCTCAAGTAACTGATCCCAACAATCCTTTTGCCTATGGCATGCCACAAAATGTTCCACAACCTCCGCCATTAATGCTGACAGCACCACCCCTTTCAAATCAACCTCCTATCAATGTTGGGGTCAACCCTTTTACCACATTTCCTCCACTTCTTGGGGCCACAAACCTACCATCGCCTTTATACACATCTCAATAGCCCCCCTAATCTAACATGCCACCTCCATTACTATTGTAAGGTACATCCCAACTGAATGTTCCCTTTGGTACCCAACAACCTCCTTTGCATAATGTCTCTGCATTATCTCAATCGCCTTGTCAGCAACAATGTTTGCATAACCCCTTGATCTCTTTACAACAACCACCACACCAATTGCAAGGAAATCCATCTTGACCTCATGCCTAGACCATATCCCCATTCCTCGCATCCATTCTATGTCTACAAGTTCAACTACAACACAACATCAAATCTTGCCCCATGCAACACCTGACATCACATTAGCAACCTCCCTAGCATTATTATTATCATAACCAACAACAGTCCCAGCAATAACCACCTTATGTGACCTCCCAACAGTCATAGCAGTACCTTCAGTAGTCACAAACCAATCTGTAACACCACATTCAAGCTCTTTAACATCTTACTACACATTTTTATCAAACAAATTCATACTATACCGCACAACAACAACCCCAGTACCAACAAACTCCCTTGGAATACCAGGAAGGGATATCATCATCTCACTATCAAAATCCATATCTCAACCTTCAGACACTATCTCAATAGGATTCTTCATCATCCTACCACCCATATCCATCCAACCCATCTTTGACTCTCATGCCACCAGTCAACTCGGATCTGTTAGAAATCAAAACTGATTTGAAAGATCTTCAAGCTGGGACTGACAAACAATTGTTCAAATTTGAAGAAATATGTCCCTATCCATTCGATCCCTCCATCTCATTGATCCCCTTTCTTAAACACTTCAAAATACTAAAATTCAATAGATATAAGGGAAACAAAGATCTTAAGGCCCACTTGCAAGAGTTTTACTCCTAGTTTCAGGAAGTTATACACAATGACAACTATCTCTTGTGCCTGTTTCCACAGAGCCTGATAGGTAATGCCCTAGAATGGTTCATGAGTCTAGAATGAGGGTCCATAAAATCCTTTGCAGATCTTTCAGAAAAATTTGTTTCTTAGTTCTCCTTCAATTTGGAGGACACTGATACCTTGGATCTCCTCAAAAAGAAGCAACATGAAGGTGAGACCTTTTCTAGCTACCTTCAAAGGTGGTATGCACTAGCAAGCCAAATGAAAACCCTCTCAAAGAGAAAGAAATGGTCACACTCTTTGTAGAGAACTCTCATCTTGACATGAGTCATAATTTTAGGTTGCATTGTGTTACCATTTTTGCTAAAATAGTGGAAAAATAACCCATCCTTGAATGCACCCTTATTGCCAAAGGGCACATCAAGATACACAATCATGACAAAGAAAGGCCATTCAGTGATAAGTCACACTTTTGGAACAAGAACAAAAACATGGTGAATGATGGTGTCATTGACACTAAACATGTTCAGGTGGCCAATATATCCCAGAGACAATAATCATTTGTACCTAATGCCATATCTGTACCACATGGGGCATCTCTTCCTCCTCAGCAGTCAAATCAGAATAGTCAAGGGAACAACAAATGCTAGTATACTCAATTAGGAGAACCTTGAGTGTTGTCTTCAATAAGTTGTTACAGGTCAACTACCTGATCACATACCCTGTCACCAAACCACTTGGTGATTCCAAGCCCAAACCTTCCTAGTTTAGGGAGAATGAATATTGTGAATTCTATAAAATTAATGGGCACACTCTGAATAAGTGTCAAGGTCTCAAAAAATATGTCCAAGATCTTATCAACCGAGGAGATATCAAATTCAACACCAGTCAAGCTTCATCATCTAATGCTCAATTGTAGATATACCAAAATGCCTTCCCTAACCATAATCAAGGTGCAAGCACCTCCAACAACAATCCCCAAGACAACAACACAAATAACATAAGCTATAAGAATGTACCCCTCAATTATGATGGCATTGTCCATTACATTAAGCAGGTAGAACCCCATGTGTCTATGATACATGTTAAAGCTAAAGATCCCCAATGTGTTGTTGCTACCCAATGATCCCACATTACTATCCTTGCAGCCTCCACACTTGCCTAGCCAAATCCTATAAACTCTCAGTACAACATTCTTGATCACTTAGGAAAGACCCTTGCTCAGATCTCAACCTTGGATCTACTTAAGTCTTCTCTTGTACATCAAGAAATTCTCAATAGAGCTTTACATGAAACTCATGTACCTAATGACATCGATCCCACATAGTTCCAAGCTTTAGTAGGACACTTGGCTTTATCTTACCAACTACACTTCAGCCAAAATGACATGCCAAATATTGATGCCAATCACAACCATCCCTTGCACATTGAAGTCCTGGTTTCCCATCATAAAATAAAAAGGGTCCTAGTAGATAATGGCTATGCCCTCAATCTATGCACTTTGAAATTCATAGAATAGGTGGGGTATACTCAAGAGGATTTGAGTAATAAAATCATCATGATCAAGGCTTATGATAATGCAAAAAGAAATTATAAAGGAATTATCAGTCTTCCTATCTAGGTTGGGCCTATAATTCAGTACACTACCTATCATGTCCTTAATCTGGACCTGCCATATAATCTCCTCCTCAATCACCCATGGCTCCATGCCATGCAAGCCATCCCCTCCACGTACCATCAATGCCTGAAATTCCCATTTAATGGACAAGAGATCACCATTTATGTTGACCCCCAACCATTTGAATACTATCGCACTTTAGAAGCATAATTTCCCCATTTACATTATTGTCCTAGGGTCAAAATGGGGACATCTCAGTTATCATCCTCCAATCTATCATCCACCATGACGATCACTCCATCTTCCACCACCAATCCTACAGTCACCAAAGTCTAGATCATTGACAAGGGGTGTGGTGAATATGAAATGCATACCACTCTAAATGTGGAAACCATGCCACCATCACCACACATGTACAACCAACCATCATAGGCTACTCCAAGGGAAGACAAGACTATCACCTTCAATGCAAAAATAATTCCCACTACCACTTTCTGGTCTCCTAGTATAAAAATAGATGCACTAGAAGAGAATATTAGTCAATGGGTATATCATGAAGAACCCTAACCAGATCCTCCTCTAAAGGAATACTTTCAAGAAGTATAACCTTAGTCAGCTAAGTTGGCAGAAAAGCATAACTACCAAGGTGGGGGCCTAGGTAAGGAAGAACATGGATAGTTGCAACCTATTGATGTATCAAAGCTGCCAGGGAATATAGGCCTCGGATATGAAAAAAAGAAGAAAGACCCTACAACACCATTAAATAATTCCAATAGTGTTACTGTGGACAATGGTCCCTTGGAAGACATACCCGAGGAGGAATCCATCATACATGTAGATGATTGTGTTGATCACACAGATCTCTCATCCATGTTTGATTGCTTATCTATCTTTACCATCAGGCTTTCTCTTCGCCACCCCAAACTCATTGATTGGGACCTACGTGATAGCACACCTACCAATGTCTCCCTAGATACATATGTCAACCTCATGGGATTGGGGGAAGATGAATGCTCCAGTCACAAAAATAAAAACAAGAAAAATAGAAAGTGGTCATCTAGTGAAAACCTCCTCGAGGCACTTCCTAACCTAGAAAAAGTAAAAAATAAATGACGCATTCGATAGTGAAAACTTTGAAGAGGTGCTAGAGGATGGATACATTCATCTTCCCCTTGTGGGAACTCAGTTATCCACAAAATCATCCATCCTAATTGAAAAGACTCAAGAAGTTAACCTGGGTACTGTAGAAGACCTTAAGATAACCTATGTGGCCAAATCTCTATCAGAGCAAGAACATTCAGTCATTCTTTGGCTACTCTTAGATGGCATCATTAACTTTGTGTGGTCATACTCAGACATGTCAGGCTTAGACCTTGCTTTAGTAGTTCATCATCTGGATGTTCACCCAGATGCAAAGCCTATCAAATAGAAGCTCCGAAAAATGCATCCACAGATAGCATTATTAGTCAAGAAGGAACTAGAGAAATTACTAGATGTCGGTTTTATCAAACTAATTGACTAATCTGATTAGATCTCCAACATAGTACCTGTTGCCAAACCAAATGGAGACATTCAGATTCGCACATACTTCTAGAACCTTAGAAAAGCCTATCCAAAAGATGACTTCCTGCTACCCAATATTGACATGTTAGTCAATATAGCCGTAGGACATGAGATGTTATCTCTTATGGATGGTTTCTCTGGTTACAATTAGATCCAAATTGCACCTGAAGACCAACACAAGACCACTTTTATGACACCTTGGGGTACTTTTTGTTATAATGTTATGCCTTTTGGTCTTCAAAATGTGGGGGAAACATATCAGAGGGGAATGACTATCATCTTCCATGACCTTATCCATATTATCATGGAAAATTATGTCAATGACTTGCTAGGAAAATATAGAACCCGAGTAGAGCATCCTGTCATCCTGAAAAGGATCTTTGAGCATTTAGAACATTACAAGTTACAACTAAATCCAAAAAAGTGTGTCTTTGGTGTTACATTAGGAAAATTGTTGGGTTTCATAGTCTCTCAAAGGGTTATTGAGATTGATCTCACCAAGGTGAAAGATATTATGGATATGCCACCACCACACAATTTGAAACAATTAAGAAGTCTCCAAGGAAAGCTGTAATCCATCCATCGGTTCATAGCCCAACTTGCAAATAAGTTTCAGTCATTCTCCCATCTTCTAAAAAAAGACTCCACCTTCAGATGGAATCAACAGTATCAGACAGGTTTCGATAAGATCAAGGAATACTTGGCCCATCCACCAATCTTGATGCCATCCATTCCAGGGAAACCCCTCTTGCTTTACATCTCTGCCACTTCAGTTGCACTAGGGGTGTTATTGGTGCAACATGATGAATCATCAAAAGAAAGAGAAATATACTACATCATTCAAACACTAGTCAACTATGAATTAAACTATTCACCCATGGATTAAGCCTATCTAGTAGTGGTCTTTAGTACACAAAAACTCTGACATTACATGCTCAGCCATGTGGTCAAATTAATAGCGAAAATTGACCCGCTAAAGTATTTGTTATCCAAAACCACATTAATTGGTCACATGGCTAAATGGGTCATGCTCCTACGTGAATTTGACATAGAGTACATGGATCACAAAGCCATAAAGGGACAATTCATAGCTGATCAGTTGGTTGAGGCACCCCTAGTGGATGCTTACCCTCTAGTCACTGAATTTCTAGATGAAGTTTTCACAGTTTTAGAAACACCTGCTTGGACATTGTATTTTGATGGCTCATATACTCATAATGGATCAGGCACATGAATTCTATTGGTTACCCCTTAAGGTGATTACATTCCAAAATCATTCAAGATAGCATTTTTGTGTACCAACAACATAGCTGAGTATGAGGCCTTCCTCATGGGCCTCCAAATTGCAAAGCAATGACACATAACTCACTTGAGGGTCTTTGGTGATTCATTGTTGGTCATTAAGCAGGTTAATGATGAATTCCTAACAAAAGATGATAAGTTGTTACCCTATAAATGCATGGTGGATGATTTCAAGAAATATTTCACCTTCATACAATTTGACCAAATTCCCAAAGTACAAAACAAAGCAGCTGATGCAATGGATACTATTGGCTCCTTGATTGACATGCCTAAAGATCAAACAAAATGTGAGTTCCTTGTAGAACAAATTTTAATCCCAGTAAATGATATCCCTAAGACTAGCATGGTGTGTGACATTGTGGGTACCACTTCCCCATGGTACCAAGATATATATGCTTATTTGCATGATAATATTCTACCACCAGCCCTCACATGAAACCAATGAAAATCCTTTATTCAACATTTAGCTCAATACATTATCGTCAATGATACACTTTATTGTCGCGGGTATGATGGAATCCTCCTTAGATGTCTAAGTGAGACCAAAGCCCATAATACACTAACAAAGGTACATAGTGGTGTTTGTGGGGCCCATTCAAATGGTATGGCTTTGGCAAAAAGGATTCTCTGAACTAGATATTATTGGCCTACATTAAAGCATGATGCTTGTGAATTTGTGAAGAAATGCATTCCCTGCCAACAACATGCAAATTTGATTCATGCTCTAGTATAGGACCTTCAACCCCTCCTAGCACCATGGCCATTCTCTTAATGGGGTTTTGACTTGATTGGAAAGATTTACCCACCATATTTCAACAACCATAGATTCATAATTAATTTCATTGAATACTTCACCAAATGGGTGGAAGCAATGCCACTCTCATAAATCACCAGTAGCCAGATTTAAAAATTCATCCTTTACCACATTCTTTGTAGATATGGTATTCCATCCTCCATCCTATCTAATAATGGAAAACCTTTTAAAAACCAAGCCATGAAAGATCTATGTGACACCTTTCATATCTAGCATCATTTCTCAATGCCTTATTACCCCTAGGGTAATGGTCAGGCAGAAGCAACCAACAAGACCCTTATCTACATCCTTAAGAAGGTTGTCAATAATACTGGTGGAGAATGGAACCTCCATATTCATCTTTCCCTCTGGGCATATCGTACCTCCATCTGCACAACTACAGGCACCACCCCCTATTCTTTAGTGTATGGTGTTGAAGCCATCTTTCCAATCGAAGTTGAGATCCCATCACTAAGAATTTCTCTAAAGAACCTTCTCAGTGAGGAGGATGGTCGTGTTGCACGACTTGCAAAGTTGGAGTTACTTGATGAAAGATGAATCAAAGCCTACAATCATTTGCAAGCATACCAGAATTGCCTCAAGTGTAACTACAACAAGAAGGTTTGTCCTTGACAGTTCTAGGCTAGTGATCTTGTCCTTAAAGAGAACCAGCATACCTAGTAGGACTGAGATTCAAAAAAAGGAAAATTTGAAGCAAACTAGTTGAGTCCTTATATCACAGCTGCTAAATATGTATCTAGGGCATACAAAATTGCTACCCTTGAAGGAGAGACCCTAAAAAAACCTATCAATATCATGCATCTAAAGAGGTTCTACACTTGAATCTGCTTGGTAACCCTACCTAAAAAAAATCAAAAGTATCCAAAAATAGTAAAGAGAAATAAATTTGTCCTATGCTGAAAACCACTTTTGGTGGCACCTTGGATAAGTACGGGTGGTGAAAACTTGGTAATAGGAATCATCCATAGAGGACTTAATCATTATCTACCTTGTGTCCTAGTTACTTTATGACTTCATCTATTCTATCCTCACATCCCCTCCCATCCTATCCTTGGCTGCTTGGTATATTTTGATTGAGCATTGAACGATCTACCTTGGGTATCCCTCATCCTGAGTGTTTTGTTATCCCAATCTAAGCTTGTGTCATTTTTCTGATTGTCGATTGGTTTGTGACATCACATAGGATCATCCATCATGTTGGTCTCCATCTAGATCTTAGCCTGTCACGTCAGTCTTCTCACCCTTGGTCGAACTACGTTGCCCCTATGTTGTCACGTAGGCAAGGCTGATCATTTGATATACCCCTGGGGCATTCGGGTCATCTTATGATGGTCCTCCATCATCTATCCTCATTGTCTCCTTTATGCTCTTGTCCATGGTCAGTCATCATTTGTCTTTTTTGAACTATGTTTCCCTCATGCTTCCACGTAGGAAAGGTTGATCTTTTGATCCACCCTTGGGGATTTATTTTTCTCTATTTTTTTGTGTTTCGTCATCCCCTATCATTCTCCATTAGTCCTCTTTTCTCTTTATCCATGGTCTTTTCTTGAACTACAAGGGCTCTGTGCTTTCACGTAGGAAAGGATAATCTTTGATCAACCCTCGAGCCCCTAGGTCTGTAGGGTGTGCTAGTCCTTTGTCTAGTCTTTTGTGTCATTTTGTTAAGAGTAACCTTATCTAGCTGATTCTTCACAAAAAATATCCTTTAGTGATGGAGAGTCTAATTAACCACAAATATCTTGCATCAACTAGGTCATTTTAGTTTAGTATCCATCATCAGTCTCAACAGGATTCATCCTTCCTAACATACCACATCAACCCATCCATCTTCATGATCCTATGGAAAAGGATGTTTGTCTTTGATTATGATTTCTTTTCATACTTTTGGCTTTTGTTTATTGTTTGAGCTCCTTGTCCTCACTTATCAAAACTATCATGATCCATCATATTATGGTGTGTTTTGATGAGTTAACCAAGCGGCATCTCTTGATCATTTTTTGTTGCTATCTGTTGGGTTGTTCTCACGTAGTACCCACCAGTTCCCTATGTTATATTGGGAACATCCCTTTGTGCTTGTGGTTATTCCAATACTTGGCCTGACCAAGGTCCTCGCAACTTTGGGGTGTTGGGATAAACTTGTTTGTTGCGTTTATTCCATGCATTGGATGCCAACTCACCTTGGTCTTATATATCAAGGTATTTTGTATCTTATGCTATAGCAAAAATCAATGCTCTGAAGATATAAAATTGTGTTCCTGACTACATTTCATTTCATTACATGCACCCTTCATTCAGTCTTATTCATAACCCATGACTTGTGGTTTAGGTTGTGCAAAATTTGATTCTTTTTCCCTTGGTTTTCCTCTTAGGGTACTAATGGTTCTTGACAGGTACAATATCACACCCATGTTACACCTATCGTCTACCTGCATTCCTATACAAGTTCTTATTGACATATAGGTTTGCATTATATGCACTCATGTTTCATTCATATCGAAGGTCACATTGTAGATACAACATATTATTATATTTTTCATAGACTAATTAGACTAAGTATCTCAGTTTCATTTAGCACATACATGTCCATATTAACATTTACATGATACATGCATTACCATATTGTTAGATCCATCCTAAATTACATTTTTATACCAAATATTCATCTCATTCTACATTGTAAACACTAATACATAAAATATCATAAACATGTGCATACATAAACTAAATCATCCATCCACATAAACATAAAATACCATAAACATGTGCATACATAAACAAAATCATCCATCCACATAAACATAAAATATTCCATACATGTGCATACATAAACTAAATCATCCATCACATAAAACATAATTCATGGTGTCAATAAGGGCTATCACATATCATACTCAAAATAATACAATGTACATCTTGTCATAATGACTCAAGCATAATCCACTACATATCCATCATATATCATCAAATATGGTACAAAATCTAGACATGTAGATCACCTCTAATCTCTACTGACATGTACTAAACCTCCATCCTATGCCTATCAAAAAACTAGTATCCTGTCATCTGCTCTTTGACTATTATATTGTGAATTGCCCATGTCTAATCTCTGAGGGGAGTTAGGCATTAACCCTTTATGTGTAGGGGTCCCTTGGCAATCATGGGTAGGAGTCCCCTAGTACCCACCATAAGGAGAAAGGGTCTATCAATAGTCACTATACCCCCTAGTACACATCCCTAATGGCTAGGATGATGCTAGCATCTAAGGTACTTGTCTAATGTAGCACGCTATGCACTGTGTTGGATTTGGAACTTCCTACTCATAGGCACACCTCCAATAACTCGCCTCCTGCATATAATCATCCCACTACGCAACCTAATACCTAGCAGCGTTCTGCTCATGCCTATACCTGTCTCAATCCCCACTAATGACCCTCCACTCCTACCCCAAGGCTTCTTGTGCTAATATCAGTTGTTGTACCTACTCTATGGCCATGCCCCTCTCAGCCTCTGTGGCCTGTAACTCTGTCTGCAATTCTTGTACCTCTACCCCTGGCTCCCCCTCCTTGACCTGCACTACTTGTAGTTGAGCTTGTGTTGTGTCTCGCTCACTCTACAACATTTGCATCCACACCTCTGTGGCATCTCTCTCCCTATGTGCAGCCTACGCCCAAGCCACCGCTGCATCCCTATCCCTCTAAAGTGTCTAAAGTCTCAACTTGGCTACATCTCACTCTCTCCGAAGAGCTGATACCTACATCTCTCTCTCTGAAGAGACTAAACCTATGCCTCTACCACCTACCTCTCACTCTGTAATACCTAAACATGTGCATGTACCACATCCCTCTCTCCCTCTATGGCATGTACCTATGTCTGTGCCACATCTCTCTCTGTCTACAACACATGTATCTACACCCTCATCTCCTCCTCTCTCAGCTACATCAATGCCATATTTCCAACTATTTGGTCTAAACAGTACATTTTGTCCCTGAGCTCATCCCACTCTTGATGCATATCTACTCTCTCTCTCCATAATTGCTCTAGTTGTCTCCACAAACCCTTTATATCTCTTGCAATCCCTACCCCAATCTCTGTCTGCTCCTGCCCTGTCCTTGCTCCAACAACCTATCGTATCACCTCCTCATCCACCAAACAGTCTCTCTCCCATCTCACTGCATCCCCCTCCTGGTGCTCCCTAGCCACCTCTGCTCGCAACCTCTCTACCTCTGCTTGTAGGTCAACCACCTCATCTCATGTCTCATCCCTCTCTCTCAACAATCTCCTCTCCACCTTTGTCACCATTGTGGCCAGATTTGAGTAGTCCCTCTCGCTCTGAGTGAATCATGCTTGTAGCTCACTCATCTCTACCTCTAATCTAATTCACTCCACCTCTGTCTGTCATAATCACTACTCACTAAGTCGTAGTCTCTCTAGGGTCCCTCTCAATACCACTGTCAGATCCTCTCCTCTAAGTGGTGTAATCGATAGTGGTGGGATGCCATGTACCTCTGTATCAATGTCCATCTCATGTGGTTCATACCCCTCACTCTCTACCAATGCAGGCCTCCATTTCATCTAGATCAATTGCCACAGGGGCTCCCCTCCTCCTCCCCTCGTCATCCTCTCCCACTCTCCACTAGCCTCAGCTTCCTTCTATCTCTACCTGTGCTACCCTCTTGTGGCCACATCTGCCTCCAGTCTCTCCTACTACCGACCTCCTAGGGATACACACGCCTCCTATCTCCTCTCTCTCTAGGACTCCAGTCCCCTATCTTTCTACACTGCAACCTTGGCCTCCTCCTCTCCCTCCTCTGCTCCATCTCCTCCTCGAGCTCTATGCCATCGTCTCCTCCTCCTGCCCACCCTCACTGGCTCCTTGGCTGCTCCAACCGCCTCCTGTCCTCCTCTCTGTTGTCCTCTCTCTTGAACTCCTCTCCACTGTCATCATGGACCTTGTCCCTCTCTCTTTTCCCTCAGTCGTCTCTCATCCTCTAACCCGAAACCTAGTGCCCCCTCAATTGGAACCACTAGTGTAATGCATGGAGGTGGATGTCACCTAAACCACTGACCATATTGATTTGTTGTCCCTACATCTCTTTGCCCCTCCCTCTCGCCTAGGCATGGCATAAACTGCAGTGTCTCCAACTCCTCCCACATTTCCTCCAAATCCAACTCATCCCCCCATGGTCGCTCTTGTGTCAATCGTCAAAATGTCACTAGCCCCATGGGAATATCCTACCTCACTCCAAACTACCTCATCACCTGATCTGGCTTGTGCGGCTCCACTACACAAAGAATTCTCCTAATGATATAACATCGGGTGAAGAAGTAACCCCTATGTCTCTCCTCATCATCCTTCTAGTCTCTAAATCACCGTAGCATATACATACACCATACTATCATCTCCTCCACATCCACATCTTTGACATCCTGATATTGTAGTATCGCTCTCACCTCTATCGCCCATCCCCAAGCCATTGCTGCTCTATCATCCTGCTCTCTT
>VDFB02085951.1:0-41555 GCA_007258455.2 Sequoia sempervirens
GTGGATCTTCTCAAAGAAGGTTCTTCTTGTTCCTCAATATGCTCATTTGGAGCATCTATCTTAGAACTCTATGAACTCTTGTCATCTAATCCACCCAATTATTCTTCAACATGTGCATCTTCATGCTTCTCAGTTTTTGTCTCAAAATGCACTGTTTGAGAAGTATCCTTCTCCTTTGGTTGTTATTCTCTAGTATAAGCTCTAAATTCCTTGAAAATCACATCTCTAGATAAAGCAATTTTTTGGGTTAGAGGATTCCAAAGCTTGTAACCTTTTACATTTTCACCATAACCTATGAATATGCATTTATGTGCTTTTGGATCCAACTTAGACCGCTTTTCTTTAGGCACATGAAAAAAAGCCTCACAACCAAAGATCCTTAAATGTGTAACACTAGGCTTCCTACCTAACCATATTTCATAAGGGGTTTTATCTTCAATATATGAACTAGGAGATCTGATTAAATAACAAGAAGTACATACCACCTCAGCCCAAAGGCACTGATCTAGCTTAGCACTACTTAACATACTCCTAGCTCTTTCCATTAAGGTACAATTCATCCTTTATGCTACTCCATTTTGTTGAGGTGTATATGGAGTAGTTTTCTATCTCACAATTCCTCCATGCTTACAATAATCATCAAATTCCTTAGAACAATATTCACCACCATTATCTGATCTCAACATTTTTATCTTATGATCTAATTGCTTCTCAACTAAAGGCTTGAATTATTTAAACTTATTGAACACATCAGATTTGTTATGCATAAAATAGATCCAAGTGTATCTTGAGACGTCATCAATAAATGTGACATAATATCTAGATTTCCCAATAGAGTCAATATTGACAAGACCCATAACATCTGAGTGAATAATCTCTAATAATATTTTTGCTTTATTTGTTCCTTAAGGAAATGAAGATCTAGTTTGCTTTCCAAACACACAATTCTCACAAAAATCATTTTTTCCAATATTATAATCAAGAATACTGTCAACCAATTTCTTATTAAGAATGGTCCGAAGATCTTTTTCACCAATGTGGCCCAATCTATGGTGCCACAACCTACATGTATTTTTAGCTTTAGTTACATTGGCTAATTTATTCAAATTGGAGGTATTCAAGTTAAACAAAGTCCCAATCTAAGATCCTTTAGCAACCACCATATTCCCTTTCACCAATCTACAACCACTTTTATTAAATGTCACATGCATTCCAAAATCATTAAACTTAGATACATAAAGTAGATTTATAGAAAGTCTTGGAATATGTAAAACACCATTAAGGGTATTAACCCTACCATAACTGAAACACAACTTTACCTCTCCTTTTCCCACAATCTTTGTTGTGCTATTATCTCCAAAGAAAAAATTGTGGCTCCATCATATTCAGTATACTTCAAGAACCACAACTTGTTAGGAGTCATATGATAGGAGCAACCTGAATCAATAAGCCAAGAGTCATCACTAACATTTTTACATGAAATGATCAATGCATCATTACTGTCATCCAAGGATTTCTCTGTAGAAGCATCATAACTCTTTTTCTTGCTCTTACAATCCTTCTTTATATGTCCCAATTTTCCACAGTGCCAACACTTTACCTTTCTCTTACCAAGGGTTTTAGACCATCCTTTTGACTTACCCTTTCCTTTCTTGTCTCCCTTGGGTTCCTTTTCCTTAGGCCTACCTCTTACCGACAAGGCATCTTGGGAACTTGATTTAGAAATTGTCCTCATCTCCTTTGATAAGAGAGTGGGAATTATATTTTCCATCTTAGGATATGCACCACCACTACTGATAGCAACAATTAGATTTTCCCAAGACTCTGGTAAAGAAAAAAGTAACAAATGCATTTATTTTCATCTTCTAGCTTTACATCTACAGATGCTAACTGGCTCAATATCAAATTGAAAGAATTTAAATTATGTGCAACAAAATCACCATCTTTCATATTTAAAGAATATAAATATCTTTTCAGATACAACTTATTAGTAAGACTTTTGGTTTGATAAATATCACCTATTCTCTTCCATAATTTATATGCAATAGTTTCATCTGAAACATTCAAGAGAACAACATCAACAAGACATAATCATGTGGTTCCTCTTGCCTTCTTATCAAGCTTAGCCCAATCCTTATCTCACATAGATGAAGGTATCTTCTTATCATTACAAACAGCTAACCATTGATCTCTCTCTTCAAGGAGATCCTCCATTTTTAATTTCCACATCTCATAACTAGACCCATTGAATCTCTCAATATCTAGATGAGAAGTAGAAGTCATTGCAACACACTTCTTTTACAAATATGCAATACAACAATAGTAAAAGCTCCCACTATAGCCAAGAAACCTTCAAAATTTTAATAGAAAGGTGTCCCAAAATCTACCCAACCATTAGCTCTGATACCACTTGTTGAAAATGAAGGAAAATTTGTATCTTTAAAACTTGTAAACTATGTGACTATAGATCTAAATAAGTATTATTTGTCACAATAAATAGTGCATGATTAATCTGTTTAGAACAATTATTTGTCAATGATTTATTCTATTTAAATCAATTTTATCTTTTGTAGAATTAGATAGAAGATTGTAGAAGAAATTATATAGAAGATAAAGGTGAAACAACATATACATGGAGAAACCCTTTCAGAAAAAAACTCCACAAGAACCACTATTTCTTGTATTATTTAACCTTAGAATAAGATTACAATAACACTATATCAATCCTTGATTGATATGCTTCTTTTCTCTTCAACAATGCTTTTTCACAACCTACAATAAACTCATATGAAACTCTCTACAACTTGCTGCAATAAATAGGAAATTATGAGCTTTGTAAATTCCTAAGAGTTGACAATTACAAAACACTAAAGCTTCTCTCAAAAAACTATGCATAGAATTGGAAAGTAGAGTTCCACGTCCAAAACAAAAGTCAAACCAAAGTCTTCCTCAAAGTTAGTGCCCCAAACTAACCACTTAACTGAACTCTAGTCTCAAAGATATCTTGGAAGCTTCTCCTCAAAGTTCGCGCCCAAGAATGGGTCCCACTTTATAGATCCTTCTAAATGTCTTTTCATGCAAGAGGTGCTAATTGAAAGATGCCAACTTGTGCACCCAAGGTGGGTCCAATTCAATTTGAGTTAACTAAAACATATCACTCCATCAATTTATGCAAATAGTGCGCATGCTTGATCACCTCCACTTAACTGAAAGTATCCACTTGCTATCTGGCATGCAACTAAAGTTATTAGCCATGCAACTCAAGTCAACTAACATGCAAATCATGTCAAATAGCATGCAACTCAAAGTAACTGCATGCAACTCAAGTCAACTAGCATGCAACTCAAGTTAACTAGCATGCAACTCAAAATAACTACATGCAACTGAAGATAGTTGAACCATAATTGAACTAAACTAAACTAAACTAACTAAACTGAACTGAACTAATACTAAACTGATAGTGCCACTCCACTATTGTAAATATCAATCCCTATTTTGTAGGAATAATACATGCATTACTGAAGTGCTATCAAAACCTCCAAACAATTAACTGAAGCAAGGTGGGTTCCACCTTCCATGTGGGTGATCCATGTGCTCCTATTATTTAGGAACTCAAAATGGATGCCCTCACATGTTCCTATTATTTAGAAATAATTACAAATGTCAATTTACATGTTCATTTCATTCAAATTTAATCTCTTTCTAATCCTAGTGTTGGGGAACACTTACGAAGGACTTAGGAGATACATGAAATATGTTTAGGATTGCAATTAAATGGAATCCTATTCCCAAAAAATGCTATGCTAGTGAGGATCTGAGGTGTTGTTCATGATTTCTTATAGTTTCTATATCCAAATTTTTGGCTTTTGGATTGTTGTACTATGTGAGATATTTTCACCAGTTGTGAACTGTGCATTTTAGTGTGTTTGGATGAGGTTCGGGTGAAATATAGTTCCTGTAGATTTCTTTGAATTTTAGTTTCAGGACTTGTAGTTCTAAGAGTAAGCTAATGAGGTCATGTTCAGTTGAAATTTGTTATATGAAAGATTCAATTGAGTTAAGGTTGCGTGTGCTTAATTGTTTTATGCTTTTTACACTGGTGTTGGCCGACCTTGTGTTAAACACTACTCACAAAGTTTATGGAAGCATGTTGAAACATGTTGGAACTTATTTAGGTACTTGTTAAGTATATGTTTAGGTCACATTCATTCTAAATTCCACCATAGAATGTTTTGGCACAAATCTAATTTGAATTTGAATTTACAAATGATGTATGGCTGACCTTGGGTGAGTTTTGAGGTTGAAGATGGTATAAATATAAGTTGAGATGTGTGTGGAAGAAGCAAGATAGATGAATACAATAGAAAGTTATGTGTGAGATAGATGTAAAATAGTGATTGTGTGATGTGATTTTGAGAAGATCAGTGTGAAATTCAAGTGGCGAGTTTTTGAAGGAAGTGAGTTGAAGGTGTAATCTATCATTCAAGCATGTCGACAAGTGTGTGAGAAAATTGTGGTTGAAATCTCTATTGCATTGAGATTTTTTTCTCTCTATAACAACTCTCTTCTATCCTATTTTTAATTCTATGGTAGTGAGCCCTTCGAGTGGTTAACCCATGTTGGAAAATAAGTCCTATTTTGGACAAGTAAGTCTTGTCTTGGAAGTGAGCCTTTGTATTCGGTTATTGAAATTATTTATATTGTGAGCTAATCCTCACCGTAGTTTCCCCTCATTGGTTTTTCCACATAAATATGGTGTTATTATGTGTATGGTTTTACTTCTTTCAGTTTTTACTTCTGCACTTACTGATTAATTACATTAACAAAGTAAAAGATTTGTGAATGGTTATTGATCTAACTTATGGTGAAAGTTTTAAAGGTTAAAATTGTTACAAATGATTCACCTCCTCAAAGTTTTCTTGTTCAAAAATTGGTATCAATCTTGGTTCCTTGGAGAAGAGATTAACCACTTAAGAAAGGTGTGGGATGATGAGAAAGATCACTATTGAGTGTCCTACATTTGATGGGACTAACTATGCCTTCTGGAAGAAAAATATGGAAGGATATCTGGAATACTATGAATATGATGTTAAGAAAGCTTATAAGACTGCATACACTGCTCCTACTAATGGTCCAAGTACAACTGATGAGATCAGGTGTATGAAGAAAACAATAAGGAAATTTTCATTTTGAAGAATAGTCTTTCTCATTCTAAATTAATTAAAGTTGCAAATCTGAAGACTGCTAAAGAGGCCTGGGATGCATTGGAAAATATTCATGAAGGAGATGAAAAGTTTAAAGAAGCAAAGTTATAGAATTTGGAAGCACAATTCAAGATCTTCCATATGTCTGAAGATGAGAATATTAAATCCTATGTACAAAGAGTGGATGAGCTAGTAGGTGGAATGCAAGGACTTGGTGCAATAGTGAAGGAATCTAAGATAGTTAAGAAGATTCTTAGAACCCTCCCTGATGCACATAGTGAAAAGGTATCAACTATTGAGGAATTTGTAGATTATAAAACATATAGTAAAGATCAATTGTTGGGTACTCTAACCTCATTTGAAATGAGAAATCCTAGCTTGAGAAATGGATCGAAGTTAGAAATTTCTTTCAGGGCTACAAAAATTGAAGATATAGATGAAGAAAACTTTGATGAAGTGCAAGCTAACTTTGTGAGAAGAATGAAAAAAGGATCCTATAAGTATCAGGGTAAGTTACCTTTCAAATGTTTTAGCTATGGAGAAATTGGTCATTATGCTTTGAGATGTCTTAAAAGAGATGAGAGGAATAAACAAAGAATAGGCAAAGAAAACAAAGGAAAGATGCTCAAGAGAGCATATTATGTGAATGAAGATGCTGATATTTCTGATCAAGAGTCTGATTATGAATATTTTGATGATAAATAATGTATTTTCTTTGCTATAAAAGATGAATCTACTCCTACTAGTACTGAAAGACATGTGAAGGAAAGTGCTCCAAAGAAATTTGAAGATACTATGATCTCCTCTCTTCACAATAAATAAGAAAAGAACTACTGGGTTGTTGACAATGGTTGTTCACATCACATGACCGGTGACAAGAGTAAGTTTGTTAAACTTGAAAAAAATTGATGGAGGCTTAGTTAAGTTTGGAGATGATACTGGTGCTAAGATTTGTGGGATTGGTTCAGTAAATTTTAATGGAAAGCATAATACCGATGATTTTTACTATGTTAAGGGTTTAAGGCATAATCTCTTGAGTGTTGGAAAATGTGTAGTAAAGGATATAATATTGTGTTCAAGAATGAGAAATGTGAAATAAGGAAAAGATCTAGAATAGTGATTGCTACTAGAAAGAAGTTTGAAGGAAATATTTATCAACTTAAGGGTGTAGATGGACATTGCTTTATGTCTCATATTAATGGAAATTGGTTATGGCACCAAAGGATGTGTCATGAATTTTGACAATATGGTGAGAATCAATTCTCTACATGCTGTGAGATATTTACCAAGAATTAAAAAGCCTACTAATGCTATTTGCAAGGATTTTCAGTTTGGAAAACAAGCTAGAAACAACTTTATATCAAAGGAAAAACCTATTACCAGACCACTAGATTTGATTTGCATAGATCTTTGTGGTCCTATAAGAGTGAGAAGTCTACAAGGTGACAGTTATTTTATGCTTTTGATTGATGGTTACTCTAGATTTACATGGGTTACATTTCTTAGAGAAAAATATGATGCATTAGACAAATTTAAATAATTCAAAGCTATGGTTGAAAATGAAATGGACATGAAAATCAAATTCTTAAGGTCTAACAGAGGTGGAGAATTCACCTCCAATGAGTTTAATGTGTTTTATGGAGCACATGGAATAAAAAGATAGTTGTCTTCTTCGAGAACTCCTCAGCATAATGGAGTTGTTGAAAGAAAGAACAAAAAGGTTCAAGAATTTGGTAGACCAATGATTCTGAGAAAGGTCTACTAGAAGTCTATTGGAGAGAATCAATTCACACTGTTGTTTTTGTGTTCAATCAAGTTGAAGAAAAAGATAACACTAAGACTCTTTATGAGTTTTGGTATGGAAAGATTTGTACTATAAAGTACTTCAAAGTATTTGGAAGTAGATTTTACATTAGAAGAGATGAAGAAAATTTAGGAAAGCTTGATGCAAGATGTGATGGGGGTATCTTCCTTGGATACTCCCTTAGAAGAAAAAATTACATATGCTACAATAAAAGGATGAGAAATATTGTGGAAAGCACAAATTTCAAGGTTGATGAAGCATTGAAGAATTCAATTGAAGTTGATGGATATGTATTAGATGAACCATAATGTAGAAATGAGATAGAAGAAGTTATTGAAGAACAAGAATAGAAAAATGAAGAGGAAGAAGATCTGGTGGTGTTCCCAAAGACACCTAAATATGTGTAAAATAATCATTTAGAAGATCAAATGATTGGAGATAAGAGGAAAGGTGTATTGACAAGAAGTAGAGCTACTACTACTAGTAAAATAAATTTGTGTTTACTTTCTGAAGTTGAACCTGAGACAGTAAGTGAAACATGTAGAGATAAAAATTGGATGATAGAAATGGAAGAACTTATGCAAATTGAGAAAAATAAAACCTAGGAATTGGTCCCTAGAGCGACCGATAAAAATATAATTGGATCAAAATGGGTATTCAAAAAAAGCTTGAATAAGAATGGAGAAGTGATTAGAAATAAGGCAAATCTTGTGATGGATCTTCCAAAAATTCTTGTAATTACTGGGGATGCCATGGATTTGGTCTGAAAATTAAACCCTCATTCCCATGGTTTGGAAGAAAAATTGTCTTTGAAAACCCTCAGCCCTTCTAATTTTACATTGACTTGTTCTACCTGTCTCTTGTTCCTTGATTCAGCACTTGAGCCATCATGTGTGTTGGACCACCAATCCCTTTAGTTTAGAACGCCAGTCACCCAGTCGGCCATCGACTTTAATTTTCTTCCTAAAGTCAGGTTTAAAATTTTCTAAATGACTTAAGCTTAAGTCATTCTTCTGTGAGGGTCAAATCGTGATCGACCTAGCAATGGCCCCTTATTTAATGCTAACTTTGTTGCATGTGTAGGATTAATAATCATCAAATCATGGGATTTAATTTGAGCCATTCCCCATTGGCTCACAGGTCCCAAGTGATGGTACTTTAACTGTTGCGTGGTCCACAAGATGGTGGCACATGTTTAATCATAGGTCTCGACCCCGCTATCACTCTCATTTCGATGTTCAAAGTTTTAAGATCAATGGTGATTATTAAGAGGAAAGAGTTGATCACTACAACTCCCCACTAGTTCAGAGATGTAAAATGCCAGTCGGTTATGTAGTGCGAGGATAACGAGATGAGGATGCATGTCCCTATACGGACATGGGGCCCGGTCTCCACTATCTAGCTTACTACCTGTGGTTTTGAACCAACAACAAGGATTAAGTGTTGGGAACAATCTCCCATGTTCCCCACTAGCTCGTAAGGGAAAAGTTATTGCTCATTAAAGGTTGTAAGATTAGCGAGATCCTGACATGTGGATTAACCCACCATGTTCATGAGATGGATGAAACCCACCGACGGTTAATTTTCCATCTGATTTGGAACAATACAATTGGCCGGAGATAAATGAGCAAAGAACTTATGGAATTCACATCTAGTTAGCCCAATGTGAGCTATTTGATCTACCACCTCATCAAGGGATCAACGAATAGCATTCAAAATTGATAAACAGGCATGTGATAGTCATTTGCTTTTGCAACCAATGTGCATTAATGACATGCTCCTTGCAGGAGTGATCAAATTGATCTCCGTACATGTGGAGACTTAATTGTTGGTAATCATGAAGCATGATATGTAGATTTCCATGCACTTAGAAAAGAAATGGTGATAATACGCATGCCAATGAATTTCCCAATTTGCACATGTGTTTTCATTGAGTATTGATGACTGCTATCATCACGTTGCTCAATAAATATAGTTCGAGAGTTTCTATTTTCGCCAACACAATTAGTTGTCAAGTCTTTTGAGTTCATGCAGAGAGACGAGGTTATGAGTGCATTTTTTTCTAGTTGCAGGATGAATAAGTCTGGTGCTTCATTTGTTTCAGTGAGTAGGTCTTCTCGACTAAATTTGTAGAGGTCTCATGGTGAAGACCCAGAGCAGGTATAGAGCATTCCTAAGGATATCCATGGTGAGAAATCTACACCTATTGTTACTAGATGTATCCATCGACTGAAGGGTCAAGTTGCTATCTCAAAGGTAATGGGAGTAAAAGAGTAAGAATCCATTGGACCATCCAGTAGAATTCAAAGGAAAATTTGATATGGTCAAGGTTAATTTGGAAGATAGAACTCTCCCATTGCTATTTCTGATAGCTCGGTTAATAGTGAGACTAAAATGGACTTGGGATATCAACAATATCTTGCAATGATAAACCAGGGAGCTCTATCGAAGGAAGTGGTGCTCGCAGTTCCTCCTGTTTCTATGAAGACTCCAAGTGGACAAGATTACTCAGTGGATGGCAAGGATAAGAATGAAGAAGAAGCTATAGTTTCTCCTCCTCCTTTTGCAATAATGCAAAGTGGGCATGTGTATCATAGATTGTGTGTTGGTGGTGGTAAGTCTTAGGGTTGCTGAAGAGGTGGTGTGTGAGATGCAAAATTTTATTCTATTTGGTAATCTTTGTGGTGGTTTCTCTCTCTGCGTGCGTGGCTAATATTTTTGGGGTGCTTGATTTTTACTTTGTGTTCTTGTGGAAGTGTGAATGTCAAATTTGTTGCTTACTTGGTAGCTGAGGGGAATTTTTGGTGGCACTTTACTTTTCCCTTTTTGGGTGGTTGTTGCAATGGTGGTTTCCCCATTTCAACGTGTTATTCTAGAATCTGCATGCGGGGAATTTTGAAATGCAGTTGAAATTTGAAATGAAATAAAATTTTGTAATGTGGTATGCATTTTGAGCCTAAAGCTTCTATTCTCCCTTGTATTATAAAAGGGAATTTAGGGCTCATTTGCAGGGGTTCTAGTTTTTTGAGACTTCAAGTCAAGTATACAAAGGGTAGAAAATAGGAAGGATACTTGTGTACAAAATAGTAGAATTGTATTGGCTTTTGGGTTATACATATGTAAATATTAAATGGTCTTATAGAAATTACTGATATCTAAAAAAATCTAATGCATAAGGAATTTAGTCTCCTCTGAAAATCATCTCACAAATTTTGAATGAAATATCAAGCATATTATGTTCATCTTCAAATATTTGTTTGAATATATGGTCTTGTTTCTTCTTTGGTTCAATGAATCTATTAAATTCTTAAGTGAGGTGATGAGTTTGTGACAATTTACTTGGATTTGGTAAGAAGTGATGCTTTATGTATAGTGATTTCTCATAATGTAAAGCCTTATGAAAATCATCCATAATAATCAGGGTTAACCAATTTTTTATAACTGATTGTAAGATGTGTGACTTCATTGCCCAATTGATGAAGACACTAATCTATTTACTAAGGTATTTTTCATCTCAAGGATAATAATAGTATACCAGACCCTTGGACTCAGGATTAGGACATGAATCTTTTAAAATTTATCTGTTATGAGGCATATGTGTGATGTATTTCCCTATTCCTGGTAAACAGATAGTCATTTGCTTAAAGATTAGCCGACCTTTGGGTGAATTACACTATTTATCCCTCATAGGAACTTATCTATGACTTAATGTATCATTCATTGTGATAGTCAAGTGAACTATTGTTAGGAACACCTTCCTTGGTGCCACAAAGCCTAAAGTGTAGAAGATTCTAGTCTTCAACTAAATCTTGTTAGTTGGCCATTCATTTTAAGGATCTTAAACATGGGAGTTGGCTACTCTTTAGAGATTGCTTAGGTACATCGAAAAACACCAACAAAATGGTGACTCTGCTATGGATATTCTCATTCTCCAACCAAAGATACAAAATGCAGAGTCAAGAGGTGAAGTAAATCTGAACATCTTGTTTGGATATTGACAAATTCTTGAGCTTGGTAGATAATTTGAGTGCAGCAAATATTGAAGGATCTAAGTGTGACTCTACTATGGAAGATAGCCCAAAACGTGTCATGTTTGTAAAGAAACTTCATCTCATTTGAAGTTCATTCCTCCGAAAGGAGGTGGCGACTCTAACTCAAAGAACCTGATAAAGCATGCATCAATTGGTCAGATCTGTAGTTCTAAAGACAAAGGATATTCAACCACTACAAATTACTAGGTATTCTTATAGAATTTGAGGAAATTTGAGCATACTATGGGTAAATTAGGATGAATTTCCTATGCTTGAGATTTAAATGTTTCCTTAATAAGTCAATTAGCAGTAGATGAGGGAATATTAGTGGTACTTTAACATGCTTTTTTGTATAAGTTGAAATCTATGCATTATGATAAAAGAAGCATGTTAAATTGTTAGATCTTGGGCAACATTTGTAGGGAATACACATGCTAGAGGCTTAGAATAATATTTGTAAAAGGAATTGTGGTCATATTGTATAATTGCATAGCATATTCTAAATTTCTTTTCGATAATTAAGGACAAGTTGTCAATTTATGCCTTCTAGTGTAAATATGCACAAAGGAATAGACAATGAGCATTCCTTGTCCTACCAAGGTAGTTTTAGTACTGATAGGTATAGAGCCATCATATTTGACAATATTTGTGGTTAACCAAATATTTTACCACCCAAGATTAGGGAAAAAATACCAAAATGTTAGAATCAACAAATAAGCATGTATAGGAATTTGTTGATGTGATGGGTGATTATGAAATAGATTCTGAAGATGTGGTTATGAAGTTATTTGTTCAATCCCTGAGAGGAGATGCAAGAGACTATTTCTCTTTCCTTCCAGTATCTTCTATATATTTTTGGAATGAACTTAAGGCTTCCTTCATGGAACATTTTGGTGAAAGGGTTAATCCAAGTATTTCAAGAAAGAACTTCATGGATATTTCCAGGGGTAAGGAAGAATTGATCCCCACTTTCAACCTTAGATTTGTAAAGGTTATAATGGAAATCCTTAAACACATGAAACCAAATGATGTTGAATGTTTGGTTGCATATTTTGGAGCATTTGATAGTAATATGAGCTTCTTGTTAAGGGATAAAGAGCCTGCTACCTTACAACAAGCTTACCAAGAGGTTGTCAATATTGAGAACAATTTGAAGTACTCAATCATGAGGGGACCTGTGATTGCTAACAAGGGTAGCTCTAATAGAATTCAAAATATTGTGCTAAACCAATCAATAAGTAAAAAAAATTTCCATGAAAAGGAGCCCATAGATATTCCATCTACATTACTCCCAAGAGATGTAGAACATGAGCAAGCATCAACCTCATATCAACCAAGATCAGGAAGGGCTGACTTGATTTTCTCTATTAGAAATTTGTATGAGATGAAAAGACATGTAAATGAGTCACCATATGACTTGTTTTCAAGATTCTTAGATATTCTAATGGAGATACCCAAAAATTTTAGGCCTAATGATTTAATATGCATTTATTTATTTTGTGAAGCTTATAAATCATGATCAAGCCAATGGATTGGAAATCTAAAGCCTCATAGTCTTGATCAAGTAGTGGATTGGATAAACACTATGGAAGATATTGAGCATAGTTATATGCCACTAGTTGTTTCCTAGAATAGGGGAAATAATTGCCACAGTGAGGAGAACCAAAGGCTAAGAATGATAGATCAAGGAGAAGTATTAGATTTTGAGCAACTGATTATTGAATTTTGTCATTTCACAAGCAACATAAGAGTAGATTCATGTAGTAGTGATGAGGATGAAGATACAGAGTGTGAGGAAAAGGAAATAATACCTAATTATCTTTCTTGGAATGTCATAGGCTATGGGAAAACACAAGAGGTACATGGTGACACCTCATAAATTGATTTAGCCAGGAATAATGATGCACCAATTAGAGATGAGATCGAGCTTGGTCAATCTTCTATTGAATATGATTCTTCTTATGAAATGGAGATGGAATCTCTTGCTTCTAGTATGGGGTATGTTAATAGCCTTGAGCGGGTGTGTTTCCTAGGCAGTGAGCAATTATCCTCATGTGAAAAATTCTCTGAATGTGGATCAATTGTTATGAGTGCAAATGATGAAGAGGACATCGAAAATGTTTCTCTCTGCTCTTCAAGTGATTACATTGATTTTTGAGTGCACTAATGATCAAAATTATTGGGACCCTGACACTAAGGAAGATAACGTACATGTGACCATCATGAAGGTATGGAGAAATCCTTTATTTGATGAACCTGCATTGGAAAATGAGGTCACAAATAGTGATTCCTATTGGTGTAGAAGCAATCCTCTTTTTGAAGATAATCATGATGAGTACTTAGTAAGAACTACTAGTTCGTGTGTTGCAGATGGTACAAACAAGAGCCAGGTTGATATTGAGGTAGGTGACCTTTCCTTTGAATATGTTAACCCTGACTTTATAGTTTCCCAACTAAATGGAAGGTGTGGCAACATAGACATTGGTGAAATAGTTCACCAACATGTGGTTGAAAAAATTGTACATGACAAGCATCAAGAGGATGACTCAAATTTGTTGAAATCTAAATGTGATAATGGCCCACATGATGAGGAAGCTTAGGATTATGATGGAAGCTTTGAATGTAGTATTACTATCAAAGGAGATGTAGGTGATTATTTTGATCTCCCTATTGTAACTGGCCATGTCCTTGAGAAGATGGTTGAAGTGTCAACCACTCATGTTTTACATGATAATATTGGACTTGAAATTAAAGTAGGTTCACTCTTGGGTGATAAAAATGTAAATCAAGATGAATTCTTGAATGCTCAAGCAACATCATTTTATGTTGAGGAGGTGGAATATAATAATAGTGCAGGATTATTTGATCCATGTGATGAGCAATTTGAAGGTGTTGAGAACCAGAAGAATGGTGTTGGTCAGTATGAGGCAGCATTGGAATTTTTTATAGATGCTCCCTACCTTATGGATCTAATTATGGAACTTATTTCATCCCATGAGGACAACACTTGTGACAAGCAGATGGAAGGTATGCTTAATTATGTGTTCCTTTTCCTTGATCTTGTTAACGATTGGCCAAGTATGAGCCAAAGTGCTTATGAGGTTTTTGAATTTGATGAACAAATGGGATGTGATCCTACACTTCATGGTTGTGTGGAATATGAAAGTTTTATTTTCCCAGTTCGATTTGATGACCCAATGCTAGGAAGAGTTAATGAGTGGGCTAGTATCACATTGAATGGAATGGATAGTATCAATTGTGATGGTGTTGATGGTCCTAAATTGCACAATGTCCATGTGGACCCACTGCCAACACAACAGGACAAATTCATTGACAGAGGAAAGAATTGCCCCTAAATTTTGGGGCCAGGGGCCTCCAAATTATGGATCAAATCCAAGTGTTAAAAGTGGCTTCTCATGGAAATAAATTGCAATGTATATTCTATGAATTGTGTACATAGGTTGGTCTAGTGTGTTTTCTTTATGTTGTGTCTACTTTCCTTGCTCGGGAAAGCTCCTGGGTTTTGGTCTTCTACCCTCACCTACTTCAACCCAAGATCTGGATTCTTGCTATAACCACTAGGGGTATGCATCCCTAAGCATGATCCACTGATGGAGCTTCCAAAAATAGTTGTAATTACCAGGAATCCCATGGATTTGGTCAGCAAAATAAACCCTCCTTCCCATGGTTTGGACAAGGTTTTGTGTTTGAAAACGCTCAGCCCTTCTAATTTCAAATTGACCTATCCTACTAATCTTCTGTTCCTTAAGTCATCACTTGAGCCATTGTGTGCATTGGGCCATCGACCCCTTTGGTTTAGAGTGCCGGTCACCCAATCGACTGTCGACTTTAATTGTCTTCCTAAAGTTGGGTTTAAAATTTTCCAAATGACTTAAGCTTAAGTCATTCTTTAATGAGGGCCAAATCCTCATCATCCTAGCAATGGCCCCTTATTTAATGCTAACTTTGTCACATGTGTAGGATTAATAATCATCAGATCATGGGATTTAATCTGAGTTGTTCCCCACTGGCTCACAGGTCCCAAGTGATGGTACTTTAATTGTTGCATGGTCCATGAGATGGTGACACATGTTTAATCATAGCTCCCAAACCCACCATCACTATCATTTTGATGCTCAAAGTTTTAATATCAATGGTGATAATTAAGAGGAAAGAGTAAATCTCTACCACTCCCTCCTAGTTCATAGATGTAAAATTCCAATTGGTTGCGTAGTGTGAGGAAAACAAGATGAGGACATGTGTCCCTATACAAATGTGCGGCTCGGTCTCCATTTTATGGCTTACAACTTGTGGTTCTGAATCGACAATGAGGATTAAGTGCTAGGAAAAATATTCGTCATTACCCACTACCTCACAAGGGAAAAGTGATTTCTTGTTAAAGGCTACAAGATTAGTGAGATCTTGAAATGTGGATTAATCCACCATGTTTGTGAGATGGATGAAACTTGTTGATGGGTAAGTTACAATCTAATTTGGATCAATGCAATTGGCCAGAGATAAATGATCAAAGCATTGCTAGAATTGACATCCATTCATCCCAATGTGAATTGTTTGATCTACCACCTCATCAAGGGATTGATGACTAACATTCAAAATTGATAAATAGGTGCATGATAACCGTTTGGTTTTGCAACCAGTGTGCATTAATGGCATGCTCCTTCGAGGAGCGAACAAATTGATCTCCGTGCATGTGGATACTTAATTGTTGGTAATCATGAAGCATGATATGTAGATTTCCATGCACTTGGGAAATAAATGGTGATAATATGCACACCAATGAATTTCCCAGTTTGCGCGTGTGTTTTCATTGAGCATTGATGATTTCTATCATCACATTTCTCAATAAATACAGGTTGAGAGTTGCTATTTTCACCATCACAATTAGTTTTCAAGTATTTTGAGTTCGTGCAAAGAGATGGGGTTACGAGTGAAGTTTTTTCTAGTTGTAGGATGACTAAGTCTGGTGCTTCATTTGTTCCAGTGAGGAGGTCTTCTCAACTCAATTTGTAGAGGTCTCACGGTGAATACCTGCAGCAAGTATAGATCATTCCTAAGGATATTCGTGGTGAGAAATCTACACCTATTGTTACCAGATGTAGCCATTGACTGAAGGGTCAAGTTGCCAGCTTAGAGGTAATGTGAGCAAAAGAGAAAGAATTTGTTAGGCCATCCATTAGAATTCAAAGGAAAATTTGATATGGTTTAGGTTCCTTTGAAAGACAGAACTCTCCCATTACTATTTTGGATAGCTCAATTGGTAGTGAGACTGAAACGGACTCGAGATATCAACAATATCTCGCAATGCTGAACCAGGGAGCTTTATCAGAGGAAGTGGTGCTTGTAGTTCCTCTTATTTCCGTGAAGACTCCAAGTGGACGTGAGTACTCAGTGGATGGAAAGGATAAGAATGAATAAGATATGGTTTCTCCTCCTCATGTTGGAAGAACGCGAAGTGGGCATGTACCGTGGATTGTGTGTTGGTGACAGTAAGTCTTAGGGTAGTCGAAGAGTTGGGTGTATGAAATGGGAAATTTTGTGCTATTTGGTAATATCTATGGTGGTTGCTCTCTCTGCATGCATGGCTAATATTTTTGGGGTGCTTGATGCTAGTTGTGCGTTCTCATGGAAGTGTGAACATCAAATTTTTTGCTTACTTGTTGGCCGAGGGAAATTTTTTGTGGAACTTTAATTTTCCCCTTTTTAGTGGTTGTTGCAATTGTGGTTTCCCCATTTCAACATGTTATTGTAGAATCTACATGTGGGGTATTTTGAAATGCAGTTGAAATTTGAAATGAAATGAAATTTTGTAATGTGGTATGCATTTTGAGCCTCAATCTTGTATGCTCCCTTGCATTATAAAAGGAAATTTAGGGCTCATTTGTGGGGGTTCTAGTTTTTTTAGTCTTCAAATCTCGTATACAAAGGGTAGAAGTTAGGAAGGATACCTATGCATAGAATAGTAGAATTGTCTTGGATTTTGGGTTATACATATGTAAATCTTAAATGGTCCTATAGAAATTACTGATATCAAAACAAATCTATGCATAAGGCATTTACTCTCCTCTATAAATCATCTCACAAATTTTGAATGAAATATCAAGCATATTTTGTTCATCTTCAAATATTTGTTTGAATGTATGGTCTTGTTTCCTTTGGTTCAGGGTATGTGCAGGATCATGATGGGCCAAAAAGTGGCAATATGATGGGTATGTGGCTGATGACTTTTTTTTACCCAAAATTGATGAAATGAAAAGGGTTTTTAAAGGATATTCTTAGCTTTCCACCAATATAAATTATGCTTTACTTTGAATTTAATAAGTAATTATTATTCATTTTCTATTCAAATTATGACTAAAGTCCCATTGATAGGTCGATTGAAAAAGATCTATAGCTTTCTAAACGTATCACATTTTTGAATCCAAACATGCATCACATTCTATGCTTCACATACTATAGATTAAAAAATAAATGAATTTCATGAAGTTTTGACCAAGTTAAGGTGGTCAGACATACGAGTTTTTTATATTTTTAAAAGTTGCAATAAAAAATTCATAATTAATTATTTACTTGGAAAAAAATTACAAAAAAATATGCATCACATCGAGGCATGAGTCCTCTACTTTATATCTAAAATATTATAAAAAATATTATCATTTTATTGTGGTTAGGGTGGTTAAACATACACCTACTTCTTATTTTTTCCTTGAAATTTAAGTACCACTACATTGAAATTTCAAATTTTCACCAAATAGATTTTTTTTTAAAAAACAAACCTAGTAGTTTAGAAACTACATTCAATTTACTAAAATTTATATATTTTTGAAATAATATAGATAACTTATTCAAATTTTTACATCAAGTTGCCTAACTCGATTTTCAATTTTTTGCCACTTAAGGGCCTATTTTTTCCATGATGATCCCCGCACATACCCTCAATGAATCAATTAAATGCTTAAGTGAGGTCATGAATTTGTAAGAATTTACTTGGATTTGTAAGAAGTGATGCTTTATGTACAATGAGTTCTCATAATGTAATACCTTGTAAGAATTGTCCACAATAATCAGGGTTAAACAATTTTTGTATAAGTGATTGTAAGATTCATGACTCCATTGCCCAATTGATGAAGACACTAATCTATTTGCTAAGGAATTTTTCATATCAAGGCTAATAATAGTATACCAGACCCTTGGACTCAGGATTAGGACATGAATCTTTAAAAAATTATCTATTATGAGGCATATGTGTGATGTATTTCCCTATTCCTAGTAAATTGATAGTCATTTGCTTAAAGATTATCTGACCTTTAGGTGAATTACACTGTTTATCCCTCATAGGAACTTATCTGTGACTTGATGTATCATTCATTGTGATATTCAAGTGAAGTGTTGTTAGGAACACCCTCCTTGGTCCCACAAAGCCTAAAGTGTAGAAGATTCTAGTCTTCGACTGATTCTTGTCAGTTGGCCATTCATTTTAAGGATCTTGAACATGGGATTTGGCTACTCTTTAGAGATTCCTTAGGTGCATTAGTAAACACCAACAAAATGATGACTTTATTGGGAACATTCTCATTCTCCAAATGCAGATACAAAATGTAAAGTCAAGAGGTGAAGTAAATATGAACATCTTGTTTGGATATTGACAAATTCTCAAGCCTCGTAGACAATTTGAGTGTAGAAGATATTGAAGGATCTGAGTGTGACTCTGTTGTGGAAGATAGCCCAACACATTTCCTATTTGTAAAGAAAATTCATCTCATTTGAAGTTCATTCCTCTAAAAGGAGGTGACAACTCTAACTCCAAGAACCTGATAAGGCATACATCAATTGGTTGGATCTATAGTTCTAAAGACAAAGGATAGTAAGTCACTGCAAATTACCAGGTATTCTTATAGAATTTGAGGAAATTTGAGCATACTATGGGTAAATTAGGATAAATTTCCTATGTTTGAGATGTAAATGTTTCCCTAATAAGCGAATAAGCACAAGATGAGGGAATATTAGTGGTACTTTAATATGCTTTTGTGTATAAGTTGAAATCTATGCATTATGATAAAAGAAACATGTTAAATTGTTAGGTCTTAGGTAGTATTTGTAGGGAATACACATTCTAGAGGTTTAGGATCATATTTGTAAAAGGAATTGAGGTCATATTGTATAATTGTATAGCATATTCTAAATTCCTTTTCAAGAATTAAGGACGAGTTGTCAATTTATGCCATCTAGTGTAAATATGGACAAAGGCATACATAGTGAGCATTCCTTGTCCTACCAAGGTAGTTTTAGTATTGATAGGTATAGGGCCATCAACTTTGACAATATTTGTGGTTATCCAAATATTGTACCACCCAAGATCAGGGACAAAATATCGAAATACAATGGCAAACATTCAGAATCAACAAATAAGCATGTGCAAGAATTTGTTGATGTGATGGGTGATTATGAAATAGATTCTGAAGATGTGGTTATGAAGTTATTTGTTCAATCCCTAAAAGGAGATGCAAGAGAATGGTTCTCTTTCCTACTAGTATCCTCTATATGTTTTTGGAATGAACTTAAGGCTTCCTTCATGGAACAATTTGGTGAAAGGGTTAATCCAAGTGTTGCAAGAAAGAGCTTCATGGAGATTTCTAAGGGTAAGGAAGAATTGATCAGTTGGCCATTTAGTTTTAGGATCTTGAACGTGGGAGTTGGCTACTCTTTAGATATTCCTTAGGTGCACTGGAAACCAACAGATTTTGGGTAAGGGTTACTCACAAGATAAAGGTATAGATTTTTAGGAGACTTTTGCTCTGGTGGCTAGGATGGAAGCTATTAGAATGTTTTTGGTATTTACTACTCATAAATACTTTAAAGTTTATCAGATGGATGCAAATTCTGCATTTTTGAATGGTGAGTTGGAAGAAGTGTACATGGAACAACCAAAAAGATTTATGTTGTTAGATCAACTCTACATAGTCTTCAAATTAAAAAATGCATTATATGGTTTGAAACAATCTCCTAGATCTTGTTATGTGAGCTTGGATAGATACTTTCTTTAACAAGGTTTGAATAAAGGTACTGTGGATAGTAATTTGTATTTCAAAATTAAAAATGAAAAAATATTGATAGTAGTTGTATATGTTGATGATATTATCTTTGGAGGATATGAAATAATGTGAAAAATGTTTGTTGAAGAAATGCAAAAAGAATTTGAAATGTCTATGTTTGGTGAGATTATTTTTTTCTTGGGCTACAAATCAATCAAACATAAAAAGGGATTTTTATTTCATAGTCGAAGTATGTAAAATAAATGTTGAAGAAGTTTGTGATATATGGTTCCAAACCGGTATGCACTCCTATGGTGATTGGATACAAATTGAGTAAATATGATTCCCCTAAGGTTGATTAGAGAAAATACAAATCTATGATTTGAGAACTATTGTATTTAACTGATACTAGATTCGATATCATGCATATAGTTTGTCTTGTGGATAGATTTCAAGAAGATCCTAAAGAAACACATGTTGCTACCATTAAGAGGATATTTAGATATTTGAATGGCACTCCAGATTATGGCTTATGGTATCCTAAGGATATTGATTTTACACTAAGTGCTTATACAAAAGCAAATTGGGAAGGTTGTGTTGATGATAGAGAAAGTACAACTAGTGGTGCATTCTCTCTTGGTTGTAGATTGATTTCATGGTTAAGTAAAAAGAAAGATTCAATTTCCTTATCCATTGCAGAGGCTAAGTATACTATTGTAGCATCTTGTTGCACACAAGTTTTGTAGATGAGATAGACATTGAAGGATATCATAGTAATGTATGATGATCCCATCTCTATTTTCTGTGATAATGTACAAGTGCAATTAACATTTCGAAGAATCTAGTGATGCACTCAAGGATAAAGTATATATCAATAGGATATCACTTTTTGAGAGAGAAGGTTATGGAGAATGAAGTAAAGCTTGAGTATGTAACTACGAAGGAACAAATTGTTGGCATATTTACTAAGGCTCTTCCTAAAGATAATTTTGAGTATCTCTAGGAAAAGTTAGGGGTTATGGACCCTCCTTTATTGAACTAGATGCATATGGAGATGCACCAGTCTAGTAGATCTATGGATCTATCTTCTTTTTGGACTGATGTTTGGTGGCTACCTCTCAGGGGGAGTAGGTAGTGTCTCGTGCTACCATTGTGGAGTTGATTGGGTGTACTCCTGATGGGGAGTATTATATACTGGTAATTTTCTTAAAGTCAAAGGAGAAAATAACATAAAATATATTTTTCCTTTTCGATTAATGTCAAAGGGGGAGAAAGTATCATGTGAAAAGTAAGTGAGAGAAATAATTCTTGAGATTGATGGTTCAAAGTTGTTGTGTTGTCTTTGATTTTTTTCACATCATGTGTTTTCATTAATGACAAAGGGGGAGATTGTTGCAAGTATTCTTTTGTTGTCATTGATGTAAACTAGTTAATGTGTTTTCAACTAGTTACTTTTGTCATTGATGTTATGGAAGTAGGTTATTGACTCTATATGTCGAGAATATCGAGAAAATTGTAATAAAGAAGGTTTGCAGGTATTCAGTGTTTACTCTGGGATGTGCTACTATTCTAGTGAGGATATGAGGTGTTGTTTATGATTTCTGGTAGTTTCTATATCAAAATTTTGGGCTTCTAGATTGTTGTATAGTGATATATTTTCACTAGTTGTGAACTAAGAATTTGAGTGTGATTAGCTGAGGTTCGAGTGAAATATAGTTGCTCCAAATTTCTTTGAATTTTAGTTTCAAGACTTGTGGTTTTGAGAGTAAGCCGATGAGGTCATGTTCAAGTTAAATTTTTTATTCAAAATATTTTATTGAGTTAAGGTTGTGTGTTCTTAATTGTTTTATGTGTTTTACACTGGTGTTGGTTTCCCTTGTGTTAAACACTACTCATGAAGCTTATAGAAGCATGTTGGGACTTATTTAGGTCCTTATTAAGTATGTTTTTGGGTCACCCTCAATCTAAATTCACTGTAGAATATTTTGGCATCAACCTAATTTGAATTTGAATTTACAAATGATGTATGGCCAACCTTGGATGAGTTTTGAGGTTGAAGAAAGTATAAATATAAGTTGAGATGTGTGTGGAAGAAGCAAGATAGGTGAATGCAAGAGAATGATTGATGTGAGATAGATGAAAAATAGTGTCTATGATACGAGTTTGAGAAAATTAGTGCAAAATTCAAGTGGCAAGTTTTCGGAGGCACTGAGCTAAATGTGTACTTTATCATTCAAGCATGTCTGCAAGTGTGTGAGAGAATTGTGATGGAAATATATATTGCATTGAGATTGTTTTCTCTTTGTAATAACTCTCTTCTATCTTCTTTTTAATTTTGTGGTAGTGAGCCCTTCGAATGGTTAACCCTTGTTGGATAGTAAGTCTTGTCTTGGCAATGAGCCTTTGTATTTGGCTACTGAAATTCTTTATATTGTGAGCTAATCCTCACCATGGTCTTTCCCTCATTTGGTTTTCATGTAAATATAGTGTTATTGTATGTATGGTTTTACTTATTTCAGTTTCTACTTCTGCACTTAATAATTAATCACATTAGTAGAGTAAGGATTTGTGAATGGTTATTGATCTAACTTTTGGTGAAAGTTTTAAAGGTTAAAATTGTTACAATTGATTCACCCTCCCTCTTAGTTGTCTTGTTCAACATGATAGTTGTCTTGTTCAACATGATAGCCAAAGAAGTAATTAGAGACGTTACTAGTCCATCTTCCTTCGGATCTACTCTATTATGAAAACCTAACAAAGGAAAATTATTCAGAAGGAATAAAGGTACTAAAATCAATATTTTGATAGTTCGATACACGCGTATGGTTATTTCACACTTGATTTTTGGTGACAATGATGTCTCTAACGTTGCAATTAACATAGCTTTACAAATGGTTGAGAAAAGGACTGAATAAGATCTTTGTGAGTTACACCAACATCTATTGAAAAATTTAAATGATATTAAGAAGAAGTGTACATTTAGATATGGAATAGTGATAGTATGCCTAATCTTTTACTTTATGAAGGAAGTTCCCATTTTAGGAGAAATTGTTTGGGTGAATAAAAAACCGGTTCATCAAACTACATAGATAATGAGAAATATAAGAGATTTGGATGTGCAAGTTGAAGCCCTTGCTACATTCTTTGGAAAATTTCATAGAAGAATGAATAGAAGGTGAATAATTCCTAGAGAGCTAGTGACAAAATATAAGAATGACATAACATTTTTGGTATCTATTGATTACTGAGTTATCAAGGTAGTTGAACTTAGAAACATATGGATTCGTGAACTAGGATATGTGATTGAGAAAGATTATGATATTGATTCTATTGAAATTTTAATTAACAACCCTAGAGATCCTAGTAAACCAAGATTTGACACTTATACAAAAGTGGCTCAAGAAATTCATGAGAAATTTGAGTTGACTTCCTCTAGATGAAAGAGAAAATCCACTGAGGTTCATGCATTATTTTCTCAATCATAACCCACTCCAAGGAGACTCAAGCAACTAGTTAGAAGAAAGGTACATTCTCAGTCAGTGCCGAAAGTAGAATTCAGTTCTTTATAGTCCATTATACAAAGAACAAATACATTGACTGACTCATTAAAATAACTGTGAAGCCAAGTAGTAAGTGAAATAATTACTTCGATCAAAGAAAAAGGCTTGTTGGAAATTGGAGATAGATGTAAGTCTACATATAACAATGCTCTAGAGAAACTGAAAGAAGTGCAAGATTGTGAAAATGAGGCCAAAAATATATTCTCATTTTTTTGGACATGGCTTGATGTGATTTAAAGATTCAAGGATGTTGAGGACACAATTGAGAAACAAATAAAGTATGCATCTAACAATTTTAATCCAACTTTGGATTGAGATGATCAAACTTCGTTTGGTTTGACAAAGTTACATGACAAGTATCTTACATTGCACAAGGAAAAAGGAGAAATGATTGAAAAATATGGATAGCTTGGAGACCTAATAAAAATTAAGTGCACACATGTCTCTTATGCTCTTTCTCTTGATAATAGAATTATGAACTCAAATGTCACTCCCAGAACTCTGGTAGAAGGGAAAAATATACTAGTTGAACTTGAGTCTCTAAGCAGAGTGTTGGAAAAAGAAAATAAGTTGTGGGATGAAAGAAAAAATTCATGGACAAGTACTCTCCACAAATTTCAAGGGAAAACCACCTTCGCATAATCACTCGTAGTTACTATTTTTGATAAACTTCTCAAGGGGAGTATTCAGGTACATAAAGGAAAATTGTTAAAGTATTTTGGTCATTATCTTTTATCCTTTGACATTGATGTCAAAGGGGGAGAAGAGTACCATGTGAAAAGAAGAAATTTTGGGGGAAAAAGATGAAAATATTTTTTTCTTGATGGTTTTCAAATCACATGTTGCCATCAATGACAAAGGGGGAGATTGTTGGAAATTGGAAGACTTCCATTGATTTCAACAATAACATCAGTGTTGGAAATTAGAAGATTGTTATTGATGAAAAATTAACACCAATATACCTTACTCACTTTTATAGATCATTAGTCTAGAAGATTGGGTTACATGCTTAAATAATTCAATGTGACCAACATTGCAATCTTGCCCAAAGTTAAAGACCCTAAATCCTTTGTGGAGTTTAGGCCTATTTCATTATGTAACACCATTTACAAAAAAATTACCAAAGCAATTTACCTTAGATTGCAGCCAATCATCCCAAGGATTATATCTCATGAGTAAGGTGGTTTTGTTCCTGGACAGGAGACCTTTGAAGGAGATATAGTTTCACATGAAGTGCTTCATTAAATCTCAACATAAAAAATTCCTTCCTTTATTGCCAAGCTAGATATGATGAAATCCTATGATAAGGCTAATTGGAATTTTCTCAATAAGGTGCTATCAAAATTTGGGTTTTGCTCACACTGGCGAAAATGGATAATGTCTTGTCTCTCAGGAGATAAGTTCTCAGTGATTATTAATGGAAATCCTACATGGGTTTTTAATGCTTCACAAGGGGTTAGACAAGGTGACCCACTCTCACCATTTCTTTTCATCGTCTTGGCAGAAACATTAAGCAGATTCATCCTCTTGAAGCACAATTGAAACCTATGGAAAGGAGTGCAGATAGCAAGCTCAAATATTTTAGTAACACATTCCCTTTTTTCTAATGATACTCTCTTATTCAACTAGTCATCAATAGTGGAAGCAAAGCATGTCAAAGAGGTCCTTGATAAGTACTCATCTGCATCTGGCCAAAAAATCAATGCAACAAAGTAAAAAATTTACATTTTAAATACTCCAGAGGATTTGAAAAAGAAAATTGTGGGAATGCTAGGCTTTCAAGAAGTAAAGCTTCCTTGGGAGTACTTAGGGATTCCTTTCTTTAAAGGTGCAAACAAAGCTCACTACTGGAACAAGGTTATTAATAGACTTAAAGCAAGAATTTTACTATGGAAAGCAAGATGGCTCTCTTTGTCAGGTAGAATTCTTCTAATTAAATCAATCCTTGCTTCCATTCCAAACTATTTTCTTGCAGTCCTTAAAGCTCCAACATCAGTAATTTTAGAAATTGAAAAGATTATAAGATCTTTTCTCTAGAAAGGTAGCATTAATGAGTAGAAGAAAGTTCCTCTAATTTCACTTGAAGGTTTGGCTAAGGGTAAGAAGCAAGGAGGGGTTGGAGTCCAAAATATCTCACAGAGAAACAAATAATTTGGGGCTAAACTTGTATGGAAGATTTACACTAATCCAGAGGCCAAGTGGATGAAGATAATGCAAGTAAAATATTTAGACAGTGCAAATCCAACGAGAATTTTAACAGTTGCAAACCTGCCAAAAGGATCTACCATATGGAACTTTATAATAAATGGCAGGGATCTCATCTCAAGATACTCATCTTGGGAGGTAAATGATGGGCAAAGTGTAAAGTTTTGGGAAGATTCTTGGAATGTAAAACCTCCATTGGAAGAGGTTTAGGAACTTTAAGAAGTAAGGGAAATCGTATCTGAGGCCTAGGGTATTTACCTGTTATACTATGTGCAATCATCAAATTCTTTAACTAGGAGAGTAGTATGGAAAAATCCTTCTACCAGCCTCATCTCTCCTCAACTGTTAGACTTTTATTGCAATATTATGAAGGAAAGAATAGTGTATCTTTCTGATAAGCATGACAAAATCATTTGGACATCATCAAAATGTGGGTCTTATTTTGTGAAAGAAGGTTATGCAGTGCTAAGTCAATTGGGAAATTCAACTCAGCCCCATCATGCTTTTTCCTTTTGTTGAAATAAAAAAGTCTTACCTAAAGCATGTAGCTTTGTGTGGCTTGCTATACAAAGAAGAATCCTCACAAGTGATCATCTAGTTACACTAAAAATTGTGGATCCTTTCAAATTTCCACTCTCTGAGTTAGAGTTTGAAAAAGTTGATCATTTGTTTATCCAATGTAATTTTTCCATTCAGTGTTGGATCTCCATCAAAAGTAAGTTAGACCTTTATTTTCCTCTTCAAAACACGATATGGGATCTCTTCGGATCTAACCTCTTCTTTACCAATCTTCATTATTCTCTTGTATAGCACATGGTCCCAACAATTGTAATATGGAACATTTAGTGGGAAAGAAACATGAGAATTTTTAGGAAAACCAAATCTTTATTTTGAGTTGAAGTTAGTCAAAATTGAAAAGGCATTGTCAGAAGGTGTAAGAACTTGTGTACAAAAAGAAAAACTCATAAACTCTTTGTTTACAAATTGGGACAACTTCATTTTGTAGAATTGGAAAGGTATTAAATTGTCATTTGATGGCAGTCTTCTAACAAATAGCATCAATAAAATTGACAAAACTCAATTGTCTAGTTTCCTCCACAAGAAGGATTTGTCAAATTGAATTTCGATGGGGCATCCAAAAGTGAATCAGGTCAGTCAGGGGCAGGAATCTATATTAGAAATGAGTGAAGTGAAGTCTTGGCAGCCTCCTCAATCCACTTAGTTCATGGCATGAATAATAGTTTAGAGGCACAAGCTTTGTTACTTGGGTTAGAGTTGGCATCAAAGTTGGGGATTGCAAATATTCACATCAAAGGTGACTCTTTGATTTCTATTGATTCATTTAGATCAAGAAAGGTACATAATTGGAATCTAAGTTACATCTTAGAGAAAGCATGGGCTTTGATAGATGGTTTTAGTGCTTCTATAATTACCCACACATACAAGGAAGGCAATAGAATAGCAGATTACCTTGCCAATATTAGTTGTGAGAATAGGGAGATTCATGTTTTGCAGGAAATCAATCAGTTAAAAGTGATCCCTCAATTATTTGATCTAATTCAACAAGAGGTAAAGAGGTTGTTTTGCTTCTTGATTGGCATAAATTTAATTTGTCTTCCAAAATTTCTCAAAGTTATAAATCAATGCCACCATTGTTGCCATATGACAAATCAATTATGAGTTAGATATATAAACTTGTGTCATCACCAACATCATGGATATCAAAGGAAATTTCAAATCTGAGCTAGTCTTTAAACATGTGGCTTGTGGTTTCTTCGAGGTAATGATGAATCATTAAGCCTCAGGGATTTTCATAGCAGAACAAAGGATGATTCGTATCAGTTACTAAGGTCCATTCTTATCACTTGATGATGTGATCATGTCCATTAATTGCACCAGTTCCCTCAAAGTACTTGAGAAACATATTTTTTTATTTCTAGTATACTGGTAAAATGATGTTTTTAAATGTGATAACAGTCATCTCATTTTTAGGAATTCTTCTAGCACGAGTTAGTTTTGTGGAGGTACACAAAGGAATTAATTGCTTAGCATTTTCACACCTCTTCATTATGATTTTGCACTCCTCTTAGGCTGAATTTGACATTAAATAGGCATTTGAAGGATTTTATTTGCATAGTTACAAACTTTAGAAGGCATTAAGAGGCAATAATTTTCTTTGGTTTTTTTGAGTTGGAACCTCAAAATTCCACCATAAGCTCAATGGCATATCACCCTTGGAACTTGAGGGTTTTACTACCAGTCAAACCGTGGGAACGGCCGGTGGAAGAATACCTCACATGGGATGTTCTACAGTCGATGTTCATCATAGACAATGCAAGAGTAGAAGACAACATCTGAATCATCTTGGGTTTGGAAATTACCAGTCCGAGGGCACGCTTAATTATTTACCCATCACAAGTGATCTCAAATTTTCTTTCAAACACTCTTGATTTCATTCAATCTCTGGTTGAATTGGAAGAGTTGGCTAGGAAGTATGTTAAAGTTCACTTTATTCTAGATAATGTAATCCCTTGTGTCATTCAAAAGTATAACTTCTTTGCTGGGGATGGGTTTATCGAAGGGCTCTTCCCAAGGGATTTAGTGCAGAAACATTAGTGCTTTGAAGAATTTTTTGATGCCATTAAGTTGGCATTATAATTCAACAATGATAATATTCTACTATGAGCCTTAAGGAAACACTAGAGGCACAATTGCTCAATGATGGAATTGGAAATAAAAGAGAAATATTATGCCTTGGCTTTTCTCCATGCTTTTGTCCCACCTCCTCCACAAAATGGTGTTATTCTAGACCTCCAACTTGGAGTAAACCTCCCAATTTGTGGTCAAATCCAAAATCAACACCATGCTCAAATGGCCCCAAGCTGTGGGTTTTCCAGTGCTCAAGTGCGTTCGTCGATGGTGGCTGCATCACGACCAACTTCTCTTTCCAATCAAAATAAAGTCCCTGTTCGTAGCAGAATAATTTTTGAGAGGGGTCTTCAATTGGAAAGAAATTAGAAGGGAAAGATGAAAACTCAGTTAATGGGCTATCAATGAAAAGATGAAATTGTCTAAGGGTTTTTTTCAAATTTTGTTGTGGCTTTAAAAATTGTAATTTGTGGTGTGAGGCCACATTTTAGGGGTTTTTTATTTTTTGGTAAGCTTGTAGTTTAACTTCAGGCTATAACTGGAGGTTTCTTACTGGTTCTTCCTGCCAGTATTCTCTTTGAACTAGTTTTTGTTAATATTTATCTATTTAATATAATATTATATGTGGCTTGCCAGTTTTTGCTTTAAAAAATTGATTCTAACTATGCTTATTTGGTACTAAAAGTTTTGTTGATCTGGTATTTTGGTCAGGATTTCTTTATGTTGAAAGATTCATTCAAAAGCTGATAATATTTTCTATCTTGACAACATGTGCATCTACTGACAAGATTTCAGTTAGTTTGGTTATACAGTTGGAAAGACATAGTAAGCAAAATTTTGGTAAAACAGTGTTCTATTTTGTTGATTCGGTTTTTTGGACTGGATTGTACCACAATGAAAGATATCATTACAATATTTTGTACATAGATTCATGACTGTGAGATTCATCATACCTCGAAGTTTCATGATGATGTGTGAATGCATATGAAACATATGAATAACAGTGTTTTGTTTTGAGGATTACAGTAACTTTTTGTACAGTGTATTGGTGTGGGAGATTTTGCATTTTCTCATGAGTAACTATTTTTTCTTGCGGATTTGAAGATAAGTTATTTGATTTCATCTAAATGAAAATTCAAAATTTTCACAAGTTTTGGTGTTACACGTTTGACGAATTATGATTGAAGTCTTTGATGTTTTAGGTCTAACTATGGCTAACCAAATTATGAATTTGTGTTAAAGAAGGTTAAATATGTGTTGTGAATGCTAAAGGGATATATCTTAGGTCCATGCCAACTAATATCATACATTACATGATTATTTGGGTGCAAAGAAGAATATGTTTCAAGGATAAAGCCGACAGAGTTAATTTTGATTTCAAATAAGGCTACTCTTATTAGGTTGACCTAATTGGTGTATGTGAATATGGTATATATTTGAAAGACATTCTTGAGAAGAGATAGAAAGAGAGACATACAGATGATGAAGAATGAAGATATTACATAGAGAGAAATTATATGGACTGCTATATGGTGCAAATGTGTGAAACTATATGAACGAGCAGACATAATTGTTGAGTATACTTATAGAGAAGTGTTTTGTATTTTGTACTTCATTGGAAGTGAATTGCAACACAAGGTGCATTCTATCTCATTTCGCCTCTTGAGAGTGATCCATACTCTATTTTGTAAATTACTTCAGGCTATGAGCATTCAAGGATAGTGAGTCCTAGTAGTGAATCATTGTAATTTATTCTATATCTGGATATATTATATTGTGAGTTAATCCTCATTGTGGTTTTTCCCATTTTTGGTTTTTCATGTAAAAATATTGGTGTTCACATGTGTTGTGATCTTGTGTTAATTTCACGCTATCACTTGTTATTATAGTTAGAGTTGTGTTATTGCTTGGATGGATATTGTGTAAATGATTTAATGGAATATTGATTCAACCCCCCTCTCAGTATTTTAGGTGTTCAACAAAAAGGGGCCCTAAATTTATTGTGAATATGAAAAACATATTACAACACTAAATCAAGGCATAATTAAGCTCATTTTATTATTAATTATTCTAAAATTAAGGAAAAAGGGATATTGTTTCCATTAATACATAATTTTGCAAGGTTAATGAGGAATAAGATGATATGGTATTATTGGGGATACTCTAAATTGTCTTGCCTCCAGTTATGTAGTTTCAGAGTAAAGACCAATTTCCTTCAAGTGTGGAATGGGTGGAATTGGAAAGAAGTTGATCTAGTTAACCTGGCTTCTGAGATAGGTTTTGAAGTAATATGATGAGATCTAATGGAGATAAGTTCTTTCATAGAGAGTATTCCCACATAAGTAGCTTAATCTTGCTTGTATTCAAATCCGGTGACTTCTCATACTCCATTTTGGCAGAGGCCTTCAAAGAGGAGCTATGGACTTTTAGACTCATTGTGTGCTTTCTTGGTGCCTTGGAGCTTCCTGAAGATGATGGTAGAAAATTTACTACCCCTCATCTTCTACATAATTCTAGTTGGTAACCAAGATAGTTACATTTTCTATCTTCACAACTCCCATTTCCCAAACATGATAGGCGATCCCTCTGGATTCTCATAGTTATTTGTTTGGTAATATGGTTTGCATCCCATAGCTGCCACTTTTGGCTTGGGATCAATTGTGTCATTTTGGGTTATTCTGGTGGGTCATATTGAGCATATGATAAATTCAAAACAATATTTGAGATCCCAAGATCCAAACCATGGTAGGTAAGCCCTGTGATTTGAGAATATGGCTTATATTCCATTGCCACCAATAGCAGCTTGGAATCAATTGTGTCTGATGTAAAGCTACATGTGTGATTTATATAAAATAAGAGATTGCATGCTATACTCATCTTTAAAAATCTATATAATAATGTAACATTGTAATTTTATTGTAATAAAATAAATGGCTATGTTATTCTTTGGTATTTATTTATAACTTAAAGAATTATTTTATGTTTCCAATGTCTATTCAAATTATACAAGTAATTAGCAATAACATTAATGTTTCTAGGAGTAGCATTTTCACATAAACTTTAAAGGAGGTTCAATGATTACACCAATAGAAAGTCTATGTACATTAATATATTATAGAGTATGTGTTTGTGCATGCATAAGATGCAAGATGAAAGTTCTAGTTGCTTGTGGATGGATTAAAAAATTAATAATAAGTGCTAAATAAATTATAATGGAATTATGGAATGAAATAAACTTAGACAAATCTAGATTTTTCCTTCAAGAAATCAAGTATTATCTATTTATGAAATATTTGTGTGCAGATTTAAAACATAAAGCAATACAAATGAAAAAAGAAAGTTGTCATCAAATTGAAATAAAATAGTAAAAATGAAAATAGAATGTTGTCAAATCAATATTTATCTATCTTTTATGTGATATGTGAAAATTTGAAGGCTTTATCCTTTTACCTAGTGCTCCCTTAAGAAGAAGATTATGCATGTGCTTAATTAAATGGCTTCAGTGAGCCCACACTTTATGGTTCCACGAGTTCATAGATAGATTTATAAAGGTTCAATTAATTGTCGAGGGACCACAGAAAGGGGACATGTGTCAATCAATGTATTTCTTTTAAATGGTTTCTACGAGTCCGTAGGATGCTTCAAGTAGATATATACGTGACTCATGGAACTACAAAATGGACACGTGGGCTCATCTCAATGTCTCCAATGAGTTTTCTATTGAAGGAAAATCCCATGAGGATTGTGCAGCCTAACGCACTAAAGTTTAAAACAACTTTAAAACATGTGTTTATTTTTTAAATCATAAATTACTCAACCATTCAATGAACGTTTGATGGATGGTTTTAGGTGCATTCTGGAATGAAATGCACAAAGTGCTAGGCTTGTAAACTTAAACCTCTATAATCACCCTATAACCATTAGATTTACAATGATCAATGTTGAGAATTTGTTATCAATGTAGGGAAACTATTGAATTTATTTCTAAGTGTCTGTACATAAATGCAATGTACTAATTGTGTAGTCTAGAGGAAACACATTGACGTTTCATTCACTTTAATATTAAAAAATAAATAAAAATTAGTGAAATTTCTACTGCTAAGTGATTTTATTTTTATGTGAGAGGGTCAACACACCAAGAGTTGGGAGATTTCAGATTGCTTGTTGTAATGCACCACTGAGATTTTGGGTTCCAACAAATCTATTCCATGCCTGTCATTATTAAACCTTTCAAGAATCAAAATTAAGGTAAGTGAAAGACATTCCTATGGCTATGTTTCATCATTTCTTAAAATCTTATTTTTTCAAAGTTTAGGTTTAGGGTTGAGAACTCGAGAGACTTAAGATAAATTAAGGAGGACTTAACAAGGTATTTACACTGTACAAGCATGTCTACCATCACTATTAGACTAGAAATTTTTTTTGGGAAATTTGTTGGGAAAGGAAAAGAAAATTAGGATAGAAAAATATATAATGTCAGAGTGCTTAAAACCCCAGGTTTCAATGATGAATACCATGATATTTATGATCTTGAAATCTATGGTAGTCTTACCTCACAACTTAGATTTTCATATGAGAATAAGGATGTAAACCAAATGAAAATTAATAGTTTTATTGCACCATGGGTAAGTGGATTACAAAACATGATATTAAATGAGCTTTCCCTTTCCCAAAATTTATCATGGTCTATGCCCACAATTATGATGATAAAAAAATAATAATTGTTAATAAAGATAGAAAATAAGAAATTTTATCCGTTTCTACAAAATAATTTGGAAATGTGATGGAGTTTACAATTGAAGAATTTGGAAACATCCACATTGACCTAGAAAAGCGTGATAGTGATTATGAAGTAGTAGGTGAAAGGGAGAAAAATATTTTTCTAAATAAAATTTTGGACCATGGGTTCAAGATACTATTTCAATGCTAGCATTTTTCCTCAGACTGGATAGTAATCAGGAAGTGGGTGCAAGTCACCTTGAAATGGTATTTAATATCCATTATAATGGATAATCTATCAAATATAACTTTCTTGAGTACATTGTAGAATCCATGCATAAACAATTTTTAATGATTAATGGCTCGGTTCCACTAAGACATTTAGGTTCACAACCTACACGTGTTATTTTTTTCTATTCAAATTTAGTGGAATGTTTTAGACCAACAAGATTTAGATTCAACCCTATAGGAATTCCAAGGAAAAGAAAATGGCTCTAGTATATGATTGGACCACAAAGAAAAGGATGCATGATTTTCGAAGGAACTATAATATTTTTTTAGACTAATTTTTGGCTCCATTTTATCAAGAAATTACAAATACTCCAATGTCGAGATTGCCTATATCATGTAGAAATTGCATTCAAATAGGAAAATAAATACAATTGGTAGATGGGTACATAGTCAAAAAATATATTGTGCTAAGATTTTATGGATCAAGAGTAGATCCATAAAAACTTCCAATACATGTGATAGAAAGGATTTTTGCACTGGAATATGTAAGCCAGATGGAGAGTGCTGATGAACTATACTTTGTCAATTAGCTAAATAAGACCTTATTTCATTCTTTACCTTTTTCATGTGGAGGGTTCACATTCGAGAGAAAAGCATTTAGTGTGGCACATGATCTTTAAAAAAAAAAAATGATGTTATCTGTCATTGGCAGTATGATCCATGTGACACCACTAAATCAAGGATTGTGGCCAATAGGAATGTTGCAAATAGAATTCATCAACATAAACCCTTGCTTGAGAATGTGGGAAAGAAGGATTCTTGGGATGAGGTCAAAATAGCAGTGGAGAAAACTGTTGTTGAGAAAGGTATTTCTTTTGAACAATTTTCTGTAGAAATTATGGCATTGCACCAATAGACAGATGTAGAGAATCAAATTAGGAGGTACAAGATTTTTTATTAAAAAAAGATAAGCCAGATCTAGTAGAGTAACAATTCTAGATTATCTAGATAAGGATGTTATAGAAAAAAATTGGTCATGATAAAAAATTATTGTCTTTTGGTCTATGAGGAAGGTGCTAGATGAACCAGAAACTAGTGCAGAGTTTGGATAGATTGAAGAAGATTCTCATTTTAGTAATTTGTGGAATATAGAGAATCCCAATGAATGTGAATAAATTGATGATGACAGGGAAGAACAAAGTGTACAATATGCAAACAAAGTCAAATCTAGTTTAAGTGAGACCACAAAACATTTACTTTAGGAGCAACCATAGTAAAAAAAATGGGTTATGAAGGTGGTCCTTTGGGGTACAAAATAGAAGAAGTTTGGACGACAATAGATGTAGAAATTAGAAAAACAGTTGATAAATGAGGCCTTCGAGCAGAGAAAATAGACCAAGGGCATACAAGTACAACTGAAAAAACTCATTTTGTTAAAGCTCCAAATCCTAATCCTCATGATTAGATACAATCACAACTAGGGCATGCCCATGGTGGAGAGACTAGTACAACTGGCAATGCCACTAGTGGCAATGGTATGGGTAGTAGTACTAGTAGTGGTCAATATGTGATACAACAAAAAATTACACACAAGAGGAAAACTATACAAGATACCACACAAACACCCAGTGATCAAGGCATACTGAAAAGCAAAAGGATTATGACAGTTCCAAGTCCAACTACCAATTCCACCACAAAGGAGTTATTTCTAGGAACTCTTCTAGTTAGTTTGGCTGCAAAAACAACTGCAAGTACTCCTAGTCCTTCACTATTCAAGCATTCCATTATTTCTGCATCCCCAAGTTTTAATTAAAATGATGATTTTAAAAGGAAATCAGAATTGTATAAAAAAGAAATGAAGCAATTGATGGAGAGTTCATCTACTGTAACTTTAGAGCCTACAACAACTAGGGTATTACCAACATTTGAGCCAAATAAACAAATCATGGAGTACATGTTTATTGTTACCATAGTTCAAAGTCAACCAAACAATCAAATGGATTACTCTAAATTTTAGGTGACTAGTTTCCAATTGGATTTTTCTGGAAACAAAAATTTTGACAAAATTAATGTATCAAAAAAGAAGAATTAATTGGGGTACCCATCATTGCTAAAGCAAGAGAGAAAGATAGAAAAAGGTTGAAGATTCAAATGAGAAGTTACAAGTAGAAATTGCAAATGAGAAAGCAAAGAGGATAGTAGTAGATAACAAGACCAATGAATTATAAAAAAGAAGAAAAAAATCTACCTCTACATCTAAAAGTAAAGAGGATAAACAAACATAGGTGGAATTGAATGAACTAAAGAAAAGGTTAGATGAGAGGAAAAATAAATATGATGAGGAAAAACACATGTTAGAAAAATTAAAACAAAACCTAGGGAAAGCAAATCAATAGTGGGAACAAAAATTGGAGAAAGAGAGAAAAGAAGGTGAAAGATTGGTGGCAGAGCTAAGGGAAGCAGAAAATGAAATAAACTCTTGTCAAAATAAGTTAACTGTATTTTATAGAGAAACAATGAGGCATATGAAAAAAAATATCTAGCAGGAAATAATGTAGAGGATTGATCATTTGTGTGAATTGTTTCAATTGATTGATTCTATGAGACTACATTATAGGAAGCTTAAGAAATATTTAATGGACAACGAAAATTTGCTAATAGTGGAGAAACCTACAAATCAAGTTCAACAAATAGTCTACAAATCCAATGACAATGAAATAAAATTAAAATGGATTAATAATTAGATTGATTCCCCAATGATGTTGTCATCTATCATTCAAAAGTGTTTGGGAATGCATGAAATAGAGGAATTTGTTCATCTAGCTACAAAAAAGATGAAGAAGTTGGATGAAAAGGTAAGGAACTTGACAAAGCTTTGTCTGCCAAAGGCTTTTCACACAAATGAGTGATTCATTGAAAATGATGATTTTAGAAAGAATATGGAGGGTGCAAGGAAGATTGATTTGGACTAGTTTCCTCAAAACCTAGTTGAGGCGAACTATCTGGATTCCATCAAACCACTGATAACCTTGAATACAACTTTGACTAAAACATTCAAGTAAAGTTCCAATTTGAACCATACATTGTTAACAAATTTTCAAGTCAGACAATATTAGTTAGAACAAATATCAATGACACTTCCATCACCTGAACAATTGAAGTTGCTGCAAAAGCTGATAGAATAATTTGATATTGATAATATGAGTTTCCAAGTTCCAACTTAGCTCTATGTAGAGTTATCCTTGAGAAAGATTTTGCATTTACTCTTTGTATTCCTTCATTTGAAAATGAATAAAAATTTCAAATTCAGTAATTTGTTGATGTTCAAATGTCTGTATTATTTATTTTATCAATTGAAGAAAAACTCTAGTTTCAACTACAAGGTAGATATTAAACAGTTTTTGATGTTCATTGTTGTATATGCTACTATTGTTAATATGTTATTAAGCATTGAGTTGAGTGATGAATCACTTAGTACATGTTTACCATAATTAAAATATGAAATTCTTAATAATATGGTAATTTATTCAATCTGATGCATAATTTCATGGAATACAAGATCAAATATCAAATACAATATAAAATATCAAGTACAGTTTGAAATATAAAATTCTTGGTAATCCTCAATTGGTTAAATTAGGTTTGTTAGGTCTAAGACCTAGGGATTTCTAGAAGACTAAAACCCTATTATCCTAAGACCTTGACATTCTTATTTTTTTTGTTGACATTTTTTACTTTTTGACTAGTCTTTAAGTTATGACTTATGGGTATCCATGTTGTGATTCCCCCATCCCCTTTTGATAGGAAGTTACCCTTTAATATTTTGTTAAGCTCTAATTATTGTCCTTCCTATTTTTTTTGTGCTCCTAGGCTAGCCTGGACACATGTCACAATATTGCATTGTCTCTTTGGTTCGTTGAGTGCACAGTTTTGTCATTTTTTAGCCTTGTGATACCCCGAAATGATGACACACATACAAATATTTTTGAGGGCTGATGTTGTTTATCAAATTTTTTATTCCCATGTTGCTAAGTCTTTTTGTCTCATCTGAATTTTCCCCCCTATTCCCTAGTCACTTTAAGTTGTTATTTAGCACATGAACTTCGTGGAAGCTCTTTCCTTCGCAACGCTCTAACAATTATGAAACTTTTCTTCTATGAAATGGAGAAATGTCAACATGTATTAAAACATGTGTTGAATTATATTGCAAAGGCACAATCCTTCGCATAGCCATGATGGACCATTTTTTTGCTCTAGAAAAGTCATGAGATGATGACAAGTGTTGGCATCTTGGAGCTTTATGGTGATCTTTTCTATCACCAAAGGCATATTTTTGTCATATTCGCCCTTTGCTAATGAGCAAAATGGTGACGCCTATCCCCATGAAGAAAAAAGGATGTTGTCACTTTGTAGGAGGGCTAATATTATTTATCAAATGTTTTATTCACATGCCGCTAAGTCTTTTTGTCTCGTTAAAAGTCGGTCCCCCTATTCCCTAGTCACTTTAAGTTGTTATTTTAGCACATGAATTTTGCAAAAGCTCTTTCCTTCATAGAGCTCTAACAATTTTGACACTTTTCCTCTATGTAATGGTGAAATGCCAACATGTATTAAAATATGTACTAAATTCTATCGCAAAGGCATAGGCCTTCATGGGGCCATGGTGGGACCAACTTTTTTCTCTAGCAAAGTCATGAGATGATAATAAGTGTTGGTATCTTGGTGCTTTGTAGTGAGCTCTTCTATCGCCAAAGGAATTTATTTTTTTGTATTTTCCCTTTGCAAGTGAGAAAAATGGTGACACCTATTTGCATGGCGACAAAATGAGGTTTTCACTTGGCACAAGAAAATTAAAACTACCATGATGACCATTGAACTGAAGATCTATGACCCACATTCAAATTGGGTAAATGTCTCTCACTAGTCATGCATTCAAGCATGCAGAGGAAGTAATGGCGGATGGGATAGTATTTTTTATCTACCAAACTCATGATGCCAAGGATAAATTACTTGTCAAATTCATTTCTCTCACAAATGATAAGGGAATCAAATAAGTTGTAGTTTCGAGATCAAACGAGGGTTTTTCTGGTGCTAATTAGGGTTTTTTGTGGTGTTTCAAACAAGTAAATTGACCTTTTTAGTTAAATTCAAGAAAAAATTAGGGTGTAGGGAAGATTTTTGTTAGTTCATAACCATAAAATACTAAAGATTTCAGGGTATACGTTGCTGAATTTTTCTTAGACCCTTAGTTGAGTAATTTTTTTGTTAAATCCTTATTAGGAGTATAAACCCTAGTCCATTGTAATTCCAAAAAATGGCTGGAAATTTGGCTAGGAAGAGAAGACCATTAGAGGAGGAAATAATTTCTTTATTACTAGGGTCATCGAAGAGACCAAAGGTTGGTCTAGGATCTGGTGGTGTTACAAACAAGCTCATGGACTAGGGTAGTGGATGCAGAGACCCCATCATTTTGGAGGATGGATATGCATTGTTCAAGAACACATGCATGAAGGCCTATGTAGACCTTCCAATTTGCAACATTTGGAACCTGGGATTAGGCAAGATGGTGGTGCCCAATGTCTTCGTCAATGCAAAATTGATAAGGCAGTTGGCCATGGCATATGGCCCCAAGTCTATGTCACTATTCGCCACCAATGGCCAAAGACTGTTGCCATTAGATAGAGACCAATTATGTAGGGTATTTCAATTAGGCCCTAATGCATGCATACCAATTGCAATAGGTGCATTGAACATAGTATGAGAAAAACATAGATAGTTACAGGGTCAGGTGGTTGCCCTACTTTAGGAAAAATAAGCCAAGAAAAGAGTTGTAGAGGTTTGGAAGGGGTGATTTAGAGCCTTTTTCCTATGACATCTTTGAGCCCTACTTTAAAAAGACCTATTTTTCATTGATGTGGGTCTTAGGGATAGATAACTAGATCTAGATCCCTGTAAATATGGTGGTCTTGGTAGTAGAAATTTAGAGTAGGGATGTAGTAGAACCTATGAATTTGTGAGGTATGTTGCTAACCAATTACACATGTCCCTTTTAGTGGTACTTGCAAATTCCATGGCCACTTTTATGTTTTTATGTATATAGGGTTCAAACATGCTTGCAGGGCTTAAACCCTCTTAAAACCCTAACTGATCTCTGCATGCACTTTTTGTTCTATTTTCGCATTGATCTCTTGCTCTTAGTTCCTAGTTATCCAAGTTACAATTTATGTTTAGGTAGTCATGTATTCACTTACCGATTTACCTTTCCTTTTCAATTGTGGTCCCTTTTAAAGTATTTTATCCTATGTTCCTAGGTTGAAAAAATGTTTTTCCCAATTCTCACTTACCTAGGCGATGACAACCTTTTATGAACAATATTTGAACATGTGCCACTTTTTCATCATTAGGATCCTTGCATCGCTCATCTCTAAAATTCATGTTGCATATATTTCCACTTCTGCAATGAGAAAAGTGTTCATCTCCTATGCATCGTGTATCACTATAAGTATTTTTCCATTATGTTCATTCTCGCAATGCACGATGACTTGTTATTCCCTTCACATCGCTAGCATCCTATGCATCACTAGTGTTATTTTTCTTGCTTAAGGTGGTTACATTCGATTTGCATGGGGAATCTCTTGTCATCAACCTCCTTTGACCTTTGAACAATTCCCTCACTGGACGTTATGGTGCATTCCTTCTCAATTTAGCATCCTCAAATTATATGCATGGAAATGTTAGCATGCACAATAATCACATATCTATAACTACCTTAAAGAACATTCATTAACCACATGCAAAATTAATATAGATAGTCCAAATAACATGCCAATTCCATTAAAGATTTGCAAAAATAAGATTAGGCCCAAGGTCTATAGTTTTGGGGGAATATCATAAAAATATCAACACTTAACATCAAGGTCCATGATAACTTCAGCAAATAAATCACAAATTCTACCCAAAATTAGACCATAAACTAGGCTCATCACTCCCCCCAACCTAAGGTTTTGTTGGTCCTCCAGCAGGAGAAGAGTTATTCTTCTGCTTGGTCAATGCTCTAAAATTTGCAACTAACAACTATCCTACATTAGTGTTTGTTGTCTGTGAATCAGGGTCCCAATAGAATCCTCCCAATCTATCCAATCTGCTCCACCACTGTCTCTCTACAGCAACATCATAGTGGTAAAACCTAAAGTTTGGCATGGGCCACATTAGGATGGGTGGCTGAAAAGTTAGGGAGCCAAAATCATCCTTTTGTCCTTCCAATCTATATATACTTGTCAATTATTTTGAGTGGTGCAACATAGTTTTGGATGGAATGAGGCTCAGTCTATTTTAGGTCATCAGTTAGGCTGTTCCATCTTTGTGATAGGTATCTCTTCATAGTTTCCTCTTTTGCTTTTTCCTTTTCCTTTGCCTCATATTCACTATAGACTGCTTCTATCCAAGGCATAATCCTATTACCATAGCTCGATCTGAAAAGCATTTTGTGCCATTCCCTATAAATATCCCTTGGATTCCTTGATTTAGCCCTGATGGCCTGAGGGGTGTTGTATTCCATCTGCTTATAAGCCCCATATTGTTGTCCCCAACTAATTTCATTTTGTACCCAAGACATAAATTCCCTTAATTGGACATTTCCAATATACAATAGTGGATTCCAATCATGGTCTTGAGTCACAATATAAATATGCAAATAAAACTCACACAACAAATTCTTCATTTCAGGGGAAGCAAGTTGATAAGAATTGAAAAATTCAACAGGGGTCTCAATAGAAGGGTTCAAACCTAAGACAATTCTTTCCAACTTAAAAGAAAGAAATTTATCCTTCAAATGTAAAGCATAGACCCTTGGAGGGGTCCTACACTCTAAAATCTATGGTACCAAGGCTCTCATATCATCCACCTTCTTCTTCAAGGTGGAAATTTTTGCATCCTTGTCTTCAATCTCCTCATCTTTCTTTTGAATTTCCTTCTTCAACCTGCGTTTCTCCTCCTTCCATTCTTCTTCCCTTCTTTGTATTTGATTCCATAAATGCATAGCTATCATGTGCATTGAAAAATTTGGGGGTCTATGTATTCCTACCAACATTTTTGATGATGCT
>VDFB02085953.1:0-22687 GCA_007258455.2 Sequoia sempervirens
CTTTGGGGAAGGAGATAGCATACTCATCACAAGGAAAATACAAGCCAAAGCAGAATAAGATGAAGAAGGCAAAGAAGATTCCTTGTGACCACCATTTAGAACAAGGCCACACTCTAACTTGCACTTAAGCAGAGGATGTGGAATCCTCACATCATAAGTGGAAGGAGGAGAAGAAGAAGGAGAAGGGGCCACACTAGACATAACCTTTGTGTGAGGCATGTCAACAGGCTCAAGGAAAGGGGGAAGATATGGAAAATAGGTGATCAAGGGAGGCTTTGAAGAAAGAGTGTTGAACACTTCCACCCACTTAGGGTGAGGCTCACCAGAATTCATCAAGGAAGTCAGATGCAAAATAAAGGTGATGGTAATGAAGCAAAAATAGAAATATGAGAAAGAATGGGAATAAAAACAAAGACAAAAAAAAGTAGAGGTCGAAATAGGAGGGTCTCCCTCGATCTTCTATGAGGCCTTACATTCTAGGGCCAATGCTTGTCGGTGGTCCTTACACTCATGCACAAGTCAGTTGTGACAACTATGGGAACTAAAAGGCACAACTTGAGAAGATTTTGGGTGATATTGTTCTATTGGAGAAATAGTCTCCATGGCCATTGCTAGTGGAAGAGAAGGATTTTGAGGGTACTATTCTGTTGAAGGAGTAATCTTCATAGCTATTGTCAATAAAAGAGTTGAATCTTAAGGAGGAACAAGAGGAGGCACAAAAATAGATATGGGGGTCTTAGACATAGGCCGCTTTCCTTTGGATGTTTTATGAATAGGTGGAGGAATAGGAGGAAAACTCATAAGCTGAGCAACAAGAAAAAACCCACATGAATGCTTCCCCTTACCATATATGGTGGGTCAAGGAGCTATGGGTAATGTCAGGAAATATGGTCAGGAATCTTAGAAAGAAACATCCAAGATTAGTAGTGCCTTCGATAGAAGACACACAATACTATGCCATAAAGCAGAATCATACATAGTTCATTTCCCACATTAATCCTTTTGAGATAAACTCATGCTTAACTAGTTTCAACAACACCATTAATAGATTCAACAAATAAAACCAACAACCATGAAAGATGAAACAAAATAAATGAACACAAAAATATACGTGGGGAAAACCATTTCAGGTAAAAAACCCCACACTCCAAAAAGCCCAAATTGCCATTGTATTATTCAACAAAAAAGTATAGTTACAAATCCAATATCAGGCTCATGGCCTTTACAACGTTTACATCTTGTTTCATTTTGGAGAATATATGGCAGCATAACTCATTGTGACCACCTCTCTCAGTGAGAGACATCTCATTCGGCTACACAGCCACACGACTCGACCACCGGCCTCTCAGCCTCTCTGTTGCACAACCGCTTGTCCTTCACCTTCTGCAAGATTCATCTTTCTCAGCTTCACAACCTCTCACCCTATCAGCACCTGGTAACCTTGGCTTGCCTGACTAGATTGACCGGTGCTCTATGTCCTCTAACTATTCAAATACTATGCCCCATTAGGGTTTCCACCTCAAGCCACATGCCATCCTCCATCATCCAATTCTGGCCATTGGATAAGCAATCAAAAAAATATCCAACATCGAACTTAGGGTTATCCACCTAACACCATGTCGCCTAGTTGAAGAGACATTTATTACCATCTCACCGAAGTTCACCAAGCACATCGGCCCACATGCCATCTGTCCTCCACATCATCGCCACCTGTCAGCCTTGATCACAATCCACCATCCTTATCGGGTCCCAAGTGGTCCCCACATCCATCGGCTTCCAAATTACTATATCACTGAAAAGCTAAACGTCAAAACCTCATGTTGAAGGTTGTGAAGTTCCTAGAACACATGACTCATCGATAAAGGGATCGCCTTATCGCTCAAAACTCAAACTTCTGAACCTCAAGTTAGAGGTTACGAAGTTTGCAAAACCCACGACACACCGACAACAAAGGGATTAACCTTCGCTTGAAAGTTGCTAAGTCAAGAGGTTATGAAACTTTAGAACCCCGTGACTTCAGTTAGAAAAACTTGAAAACCAATGACTTAACTTAGGCCGATGAATGGGTAAATAAGAATTGCTCTAGGAAGTCGATCAAGACAATACATTTGAGTCACGTTTCTCAACATTCTCCCACTTGAAAAAGAAATTATTGGATCCTTCCAAAGAAAACTCGAGAATCTTAAAAAATGCTTCTATGCTCTAACCAAGGCACTTGTAACGACATGAAAGATGTCCACCAACTCAGGCAACGGTTCCAATCATCCATAATAGGAAAAGGAATGAGCCAAGGTGTATATGCACCAGTATTAAGAACATGCACATCATATCCAAAAGATAGAAAAGGATTAAACACTGCCACTACTCCACTATGCTCACACTATCTATAGAAGCAATACAACATCAGCTTCAAAGCCCTCAATCATGAAGACAACCATGAAGTCATTCTCCAAAAACAAGATAAAACATCAGTTAGAACAAAAACCAGAAAACTAACTGCTCCCATCCAATTGATCAACCCACATGACTAAAAATAACACACAGAACAAGTGCTAATCCATCCATTCAAACATACCTCTAAGGTATCCACATTAACAAACTCATTCCACTTACATAGCCAACCCATCAACAAAAAATACAAGCTCCAAGTGTCAACCAATGGAAGAAGACCAAACACATCTAGGAACTCCCACTGTATGGGTAATGCAAAATTAAGGCATAACGAGTCTACCAACAACATCACATAGAGAGTGTAAACATGTAGTTTCAAGGAACCATCCACAATGATGTGCACAACCGGTACAGCCCTCACCACAAGTCTCCATGACCAAGACCACAGAGAGAAAATTATGCACATCATATACCTGTAGAAAATCCTTCTACATACACCTCTAAATACCAACTGTGTCAAGTATGATATCCTTCACAACACCCCAAAACAAAATCCTTAACAACATCCAACCATTCAATCACCAAGATCAAACACAACATATATTTCATGTAATTATATGGATGTAAGATTCTCCAAGAAGATCAAACTATTTCATTTCTCGTTTCAGGAAATACGCCTAATGCATCTCCTAAACTCAACATCAAAGAATGTAATCACAATGCATAAGGAGATAACCATGCTATCCATCTCTCACAATGAATCCTTTAGAACTAAAAAACTATAGCTCAAGATCCATATCCATGAAAGAAAGCATAAAACACCTAAAAGAAACAATGGGAAATACCTCTCAAGTGATAAACTACTGAGTAGACCAAGAGTGGGGAATGAGAATTCTCCTCCAGGGTAACCAAGTCATCATGATTTCTCTAAGAGAAATCTCCTCATTGGTCTCTGCTGAACTCACGTCCAACCAAGGTGAAGGCTCCTCAAAATTTCTTTTGAAATCTCACCAAGAGTAATCATCAACAACACTTCTCTCATAAGAGAAATATAGCCTCACTTTTTTCTTCATGTATCCATGAGCACCTGCAACCGATCATCTCATGCTAAACTCCAAATGCATCACTACACCATCATGAAGTTCTCAAGCATATGAATAATGCACCCAATACACAAAGAATTACCAGACCTTTGTCAAAGCTCCAATCATCTAAACCAGGAAATTATCATGACATCATGATCTACACATCCCCTTAGGAGATCCCATGCTCTAGGTGAACATACCATGGTCTCAAGAGCAATGCATCATGCCAAAACTCTAATGCATAATCAAGAGTATACGATGACATGAAACACAACAAACTCTAAACAAACATCACCTGTCAAGCACCACCAACACCTCAACCAAAGACTCCAATAATCCTCCATGGCTATGAGATGTTGCACATTTTCAAATAGTGTCCATGCAAATGCTAAAGAACCCTTCTGCAACAACAAGATCTAAGAGCTCTTCCTAGTAACATTTGCAACACTAGAGAAGACCATCCATCAACAAGTGATGCATCCACAATCATTGCTAAAGCTCCCACTAAACTATGATACTGAGCTTTCCAAGCATCATGACCAAACATCTACTAAATTGAAAATCCTTCAGGTCCACACATCAAAATGTCTTTCTGACAACAATACCAAGTGACACCAAGATCTGCAAACCATGTAGACAACACCATCACTGTCAAAAGATTACATAAAACTATGTATCCAAGCTATCGATGACATCATGATACAGATGCTACATGTCCCCATAACCGACTATTCAGGTACTCAACACCATCCATCCTCACATCTCAAGGTAGTTACACCAATGCACAAGTGACCACAAATAAGGCCAGCTAACAAGTTTGCACCAACACTGAATTAACCTCATGGATATAGACAATCCACTTCTAAGTTGTCCCATAGCAAAAAATGTAGGTAAAGACAACCCACACATTGCACAACCTATAGATCCATTCAACAGAAACATGCAAACCCATCATCACACTGGAAACTACAAAACTGAGATATTAAAGAGAATAACCATGTAGACAACTTGACTCAAACACCAGATCAAGTTCAAATCTGATTTTCCAGTCATGTCCAAAAAAAGTACCATAGTCAAGGGAATCCTTAAGTAGCTCCAAAAAACCACAAGTTTTCTTGACCGTGTAAAAACTACAAAACCACATAGCCATGCAAGTACAAAACATCCTTAAAAGAAAACAACAGTTCAGGAACACCAGGATCATTTCAAGCCACCTCCAAAACCACCAACATTTACATGCATTCGAGAAAGACAGGCTATTTCAGAAGCTTCTAGACCATCCAATGATTAGCTCCATAGCCTACATGCAATTAGGGTACCATAAGACTATGCCTTCCAATACTAGGAAAAACACCCAGCATAAGCACATTACTCCATGAATGAAAAACAACCCAAGCTTCTCCATATCATCAGGGAGCCTCTCACATAGACACCCAATATGAAATATTTTTTTGCAACATAGCCACAAAGCAAAATATTCCACCACATGCATTAGGGTTATACCGTTGCCAACTAGGAACCTCAGATCACAACATTCTAGTATGTCCAGTTCTAGTTTCTCCATCTTCACCATCTTCCATGTTGCGTGTTGTCTCAAAAACTTAACCAGAAAAGAAAGAACTTCCACTCAACAAAGGATCAATACATCAGCCGATTCCTCTAGATTTCCTCAAGCCTGATAGACTAAGAAATCTTCACAGAAGGAATACCCAAAACCAACAACACACTAGGAAGAAACACATCCCAGAAGAAAGATATGATACCACTTGTCAGGAAATATGGTTGGGAATCTCAAAAAGAAACATCCGAGATTAGTAGTGCCTTCGGTAGAAGACACATACTATTATGCCATAAATCAGAATCAGACATAGTTCATTTCCCACATAAATCCTTTTAAGAGAAACTCATGCTTAACCAGTTTCAACAACACCATTAATAGATTCAACAAATGAAACCAACAACCATGAAAGATGAAACAAAAGACATGAACACACAAATATATGTGGGGAAAACCCTTTTTGGGTAAAAACCCACACTCCAAAAATCCTAAGAAGCTGCCATTGTATTATTCCAACACTAAAAGTACAATTACAAATCAATATCAAGCTCATTAACTTTATAGGGAGTTTACATCTTGTTTTCATTTTGGAGAATATTGATGTATACCATTACAACCACCTCTCTCCTTCGAGACATCTCATTCAACTTCACACAACCACACGTCAACCATTGGCCTCCTGGGCCTCTATGTTGAGAACAACCACTCGACCTTCATCTTCTATGAGATTCATCTCTCTTGGATTCCCCAACCTCCAGTCCATGAAGCCATCCTTCATCTAGCTGGCACGGTAACCTCATTACAACCTCGACCCTACTAGCTAGATTAGTGACACTTTACATCCTCTAATTGTTCAACTATGTCGCTGGGGTTTCATCTTGAGCCACATGCCATCATCTAGCATCCAATTTTGGTCGTCAGCTAAGCAATCAAACAAATCTTCAACGTCGAACTTAGGGTTATCCACCTAACACCATGTCGCCCAGTCGAAGAGACATACATTATCATCTCACTCATGTTCACCAAGCACATGGGCCCACATGCCATCTGTCCTCCCCGTCATCGCCACCTATCGGCCTTCATCATGATCCACCATCCTTATCGGGTCCCAAGTGGTCCCCAAATCCATTGGCATCCAAGTTGCTATATTTTTGGAAGACCGAACATCAAAACCTCATGACGGAGGTTGTGAAGTTCCTAGAACTCCACAACTTGTTGATAAAGGGTCACCTTGTTGATCAACTTGTTTATTGGCAAAGATTATTATTAGAAAGGTCTCCTCCTTGATGACAGTTGACTGACTCATGGGGTCAACCATGAATTCTAGTTACAACATTATCATAGACTTGGCGGTATATACAATGACGAAGGTTCCTTATATAGTGGCAAAGTCATGGTGTGAATGTTATGTAAAGTTGTACATACATGACCTATGTTGAGTGTAGGCTTATCTACATGACCTATGTTAGTGTAGGTTTTTTATATTCCTTATGCTTGGGGTATTTATTTTTTCCTACACATATTATTTAAGCTTGCTTAGGTTTATTAGGTGTGGTTAATATGAGGACACGTGGCGAAATACATCAGCTACATGTGTCACTCTCTCCCCTTTCATGGGTAGTTGAGTTACACATCCTCTTTTGGCTTGTTGTACCACCTCTCATAACCACTATTTTGTTTTTACCTAAGTAGTTTATGGGGTAGTTGGGTTTCTCACCCTCTTTTGGATTTATGTGCCACCTCTCTCCTGTCTTCACTTGAGGAGGTTATGCCACATGTCTTGTCATTTACCAAGTAGGTGATAACCTCCCACCTTTATGGGTAGTAGGAGTTAATGCACCTCTTGGATGTATTTGCCCTTATTCTTCTATATATTGAGCACTCTCCTCTCACCTTCACTAGTTCAGCTGATTCAGCTAGTTCGGTGATCGTTCTGTGAGAGTGACGAGAGTCTTCTCAAAATTCTCTTGCAGTGTTGTCTCTATTTTCTCTCTTTCAGATTTCTTCTCCATTCTACTATTTTGATTTTCAATCACTTGTTGAGTGGAGTGCATATGATCTACTACCAACAACAGATCCTGTCTCGGTTATTGCAGAATCCAACATGGTATCAGAGCAGATTTGTCTGGTATAGCTCATTGTTTTTTCTGAATTTGTTTTGAGAGATTTGAGACTAATTTATTGCTGAAGTTTTCCTCAAAACTAAGTATGCTCTTCTCCTGCATCCACAAATGACCTAGAGAATCAGAACAGTTTAAAGGAAAATCAACAACTGTTTAATCTGGTTTATATATACATGTGTTCCTGTGAGATCTGGGTGATTGTAGCTTTCTGGTAATATTGGAGGCTTTTTCAGCATTTCCAGAGTGTCAAGAAGGCTTTAGAAAGTCAAGATTGACTTTTACTTCACCAAAATCAGAGATTGGAGGACACAGTAAAAATCAGAATAATTTTTTTTCTAAATTTTTTTGGAGCCGTTTTCATTTTGGCTTCAAAATTCCAGCTTTCACTCATTTGCAAATAAAACAATTTCTGGGTTTTATTCCCAGGGTCGAAAAACCATCTGGGTAGTTGTTATATTTTGCAGAAAGTTGATAAATTGTGCAGAAATCAAGTCAGAAAAAGGCGTGAGTCGTTTTCACGGGCAGATTTTGCACTGTTCTTCAAAGTTGCATAACTTTTGCCCCGGGTGTCAGTTTTTTGCAAACGAATATTCGACGGAAAGCTAAAAAGGAGCACTTTCCATCCATGAAGGTTTGAGTAAAAATTTCTGCCTTCTTCAATCAGATATTTCAGGTTGAATCTGCTGCTTTTTTTATCTTCAGTAAGTCATTCTTTCACTTTTGTAATCCATTTTTCAAAAACATAAAGTGTTGGAAAGATATTGAAGAGTAAAACACAGCTGCAAGGTTATTTTTCCAGATTTTATTTGAAGATTAATTTGTATCAAATATTGTAATTTTGGCTATTAAGAGCCTTTAAAGCTTTGTAATCTAGAAAATCCTTGTAAAAGCACTAATCATAAAGTGCCAACATTGTAATATCTGGGGGGGGTAATTTTTGATACTAGTGGAAAGGGGAAGTGTCTCTTGATGTTTCTATTGTGCATTCATTTAAAGTGAATTTTTTGTATCAATCTTGGGGGGATTATACAAACAATTTGTAATCATGAACTGAGATAAAGTTCCAAAATTGGGGTTTAATCATGGATATTAGTAATGAATTTCACAAATCTGTTGTAAGGCTAAATTCAGAGAACTATTTTTCTTGGAAGAAAGGGATAAAGAATCAATGCCTTGAGCAAGATCTACTACCCTATCTCCTTGGACTTGTTCCTGAGCCAAGCGACTATGATAAGAGGAATGCATGGTTTAACAACAATGACATGGTCTATGGACTAATATGTCTTACTATATCTGAGGATATTTTGCATCATATTGAGCATACTGAGTGCCCTTTCACTGCGTGGACCATCATCCAACAGTTGTATGGAGATATTGAATCTTCATCTGAAAGTGATGCTTCCTTGGATGACCAAGCAGCTACTGAGATTCATGATGCCTCTTCTCAAGTGGAAATATCTTTATTGAATGATCAGCTCATTGATACCCCTTCACAATATCTTTATTGGATGATCAATTCATTGATACCCCATCACCTGTTGCAGATTCAGATTCCAAAGATGCTTCTTCAAGAGCTTCTAGTGATTCTTTGCAGCAGGACATTCATTGTCTTTCAGATTCAGCTTGGGATGATCTCTTGATAGGTATTTCAAACTTGTTTATAGAGACACATATTGCAGATTTGGGAGACACTATTGATGATATTCATCTTCTCTACAATGAAGTTGAATTTTCTTCAAATGTTGTGAGGGGTCACTTTGATCCTCCTCTTCATTCTCTACATGATCATTCTTTACAATTTGACACTTTGGATCATCATTTGGAGGAGACTTCTTCAGAGGAGATATTTGAGTCTTTGGATTATTCTCTGCATCATTCTCTAGGAGATTTTGATTTGTCATCTTCAACAGTGTGGCCTAGAACGCTTGATTTGATTGTGGCAGCTTTCAACATGAACATGGGGGTACTTGAGCCGACTTCAAAGACTTCATTCATTCTGCACTTTCTTCCTACATATTCCTTTCAGGAGTGGGGAGATAGCTCGCATACACCTTTGGTTTTGTTTCTTCCTAAGGGGAGGAACATTGTTCGACGATCGTGGACCATCTTCTACATCCAGTTTCGAGCATCTACCTTTGGATCTATTTTGGGGGGTATTTTCTCTCTCTATTTAGGGGGGGCTATTCCTTTTGATGGGGGGGGCTTCTTCTTTTGGGGGGATATCTATGTACATGGGTACCTAACATGGCCTCATTTGCCGGGACCCATCTTTTCACCCACCTAAGCTACGCTTAAGGGGGGGTGTTAGTGTAGGTTTTTTATTTTCCTTATGTTTGGGGTATTTATTTTTTCCTACACATATTATTTAAGCTTGCTTAGGTTTATTAGGTGTGGTTAATATGAGGACACGTGGCGAAATACATCAGCTACATGTGTCACTCTCTCCCCACACATGGGTAGTTGAGTTACACATCCTCTTTTGGCTTGTTGTGCCACCTCTCATAACCACTATTTTGTTTTTACCTAAGTAGTTTATGGGGTAGTTGGGTTTCTCACCCTCTTTTGGATTTATGTGCCACCTCTCTCCTGTCTTCACTTGAGGAGGTTATGCCACATGTCTTGTCATTTACCAAGTAGGTGATAACCTCCCACCTTTTATGGGTAGTAGGAGTTAATGCACCTCTTGGATGTATTTTCCCTTATTGTTCTATATATTGAGCACTCTCCTCTCACCTTCATGAACTCCATGAACTTGAACTTCAGCTAGTTCAGCTGATTCAGCTAGTTTGGTGATCGTTCTGTGAGAGTGACGAGAGTCTTCTCAAAATTCTCTTGCAGTGTTGTCTCTATTTTCTCTCTTTCAGATTTCTTCTCCATTCTACTATTTTGATTTTCAATCACTTGTTGAGTGGAGTGCATATGATCTACTACCGACAACAGATCCTGTCTCGTTATTGCAGAATCCAACAACCTAAAGATGGAACATGAGCGAATGAAACCATGTTCACATACTTAGATGGGATAGGGTCAACATATGAAGAAGAAAATGTTATGAGAATAGAAAAATGGGAAGGGAAAGGATCTGTGTATAATTGCAACTGGTTGTTAGGCTTGGCTACATATTTATTCGAGTTTTTCTTCTTACCATCAAGTCAAATGGTATCATTATTGATGTGGTCTTGGATAACATGCCTAAGATGCACACATCATTCAGTATCATGGTCAGACACTTAGTGGTATTGAATTTGTTTTTGTGCATCATACTAGTTAGGATAGGGCTCGAATAGTAGTCTTATCTCTAGGAGGGAAATTACACCATCTTTTAACATTTTTTGAAGAACATTTGTGTAGGACTTTGATAGTTTTATAAAGATTCTATTTCATCCTATAAAGTTCTTTTCAATAAGAATAGGTACCATGTTTGTTATTGCTTTATTCTTTTTGATTCTCCAGAGATAGAAACAACTAACTAATTATTCAAACGTGAGGATGAGGAAGAACCCCTGTACTGCATCACCACCTATTGATATTCACACAGTGCAACACATAGATGAGCAATGAAAGGATCTTCATTAGGATGAAGTTATCTCTCAAAGTCGACAACAGGTTTTTGATGAACACACGTTGAATGTTGACATCCAGTAGGGCATAAGAAATATGGGAGAACACATATTTGTATCAAGCAATGGAATCATTTACTTTTTTCATGAGTTCCTTACTTGCAATGGATGAGATCAGTGAAGGTGATCTTCAGTATGATGTTTTCCTGAAACTGTTGCAAGAACTGATTTACCAATTGATTGAAAGAAAAGATGGAATGATCAGGAAGTGAGCAATACCATTCCAATGTAGCATCCTTGAGGTACTGTAGGAATAGCTTTTCTAGCAAAGCACCTTGATAAAGAAAATCAGTACACATAGCGGTGAAGGATGATACATGTGTTTGCAGGTCTCCCCTACCATTGTACTTATCAAATTTAGGAATATCTCTCTCTTAGGGTATAACAACATTCAAAATAGAGAGGGATAGAGGGCTATGATGATAATATGGTTCAAGCGTGAATTGAGAAGTGGAACTAGCCAAGTTGGAAAACTATGATTGCATCCACCCCATGTTCTATAATATAGCATTAAGGATGAGATTGATTGATGGAGCTTGACTATTTGAGGTGCTAGAGGTGGTGGCTTGGGTTATAGATGTGGAGGCTCTAAATCCCAAAGGGATGTGATTCACTTTGATCATGGGAATTTCCATGGATGAAATGCTGGTATTATCAACAACAAAAATAGAAGGAACAAAAGGACCCATGTCAACCATATGCACAAACACTCCTAGCATTGGAACATGCAATTGGTGGCCAATGATTTTTTATTGGAAACATTGAGGGTATTCCTAGATAAAAGTGAATTAGGGGACATGGGTTTCCACTATATTAGCAATCCCTCGAAGCAACTCCAAACCTCTGTGATATGAAATAAGTAGATTTCTCAGACTGTTAAGAAGAGGATTAGCTTGAGATTATGAGTTTTATTTTATAAAAAAACCTTTGAACTCTCCAAGTCTCTCTTCCAAAGAGTGGATTTGCTTAGTAGGAACATATAGAGTAGATTCCTCAACTATGGGAGAAGAATATTTAGAAGGAGAGGTTGGTGGAGTATGCGCTTCAATGGATGGAAGGACAGACTCAAAATAAGGCTAAAAATTGGATGATAATCTTTTACTAAAATCCTCAAAGTTGAGACCCTAGTGGGGAGCATTGAATTATCTTCAAGAACCCATATATAGATATTTGTAACTTATCCTTACTATGTGTTTGGAGGTAGTGGAATGGGTCATGAAAATCATAAAAAGTGTCACAATGATCTATCCAATACACATCCTAAAAAGAGAGAAGGGAATTTTTTGACAAAAAGATAAAGGTAAGAATAGGTTCATGTCAGGTTCACCAAAATGTAGAGGATATTTGCTACTCCCAAGTCTCTAGAAGAAGAAGAGTCTATAGGGAGAAAATGGTCCTTAACTACCTCAAAGGAAAAGCTCAAGTGACAAATGTAGAAGGACAAGAGAGTTTTGGTTATATATTGTGTTTTATGACAGATTTCAAAATGAGGATTTTAGAGACTGAAAGAGAAGAATTCAGAGGTCTCTTGAGAAAGATGACTAGCTTTTATCCAGGGATGACAATGCACACGTGGACGTACCTGTGATGCGTTGTAGTCTTGTATGGATTGAAAATAGAACAATTGGACAAAAGCGACAGCGATTCTACTAGCTATTTGGGAATTGAAATCTAAAGGCTATGCTAAATTAATAGAATGATAAAAATAATAGAAATAACATGGAAAGAACTAACTTGCATAGATTTAAATGAAACAAAATGGAATGACAAGAGGAATAAGAAGAGAATGAACTCACAAAAGGTCCAATCCTACGAAGCCTCTTACAATGGTCAAAATTAATAACCTGTATGCATAAAAATAGGGAAAAATATTGGGGTTATTTAGGGGTTTTCCTTAGTCAAACCCTCATGTAGGTTTTTCCACCTCCACAAACAACTAGATAGATAGATAGAAAAGTAAATAGATGATAGTCATATATATTGACAAGATAAATAAGATGAACACGTTAGAATATCAATATGCTACTATAAAAAAGATGATAATGCAATAAACAGTGTAGTTACCCTCTCTTAGCAAGCTTATGATGTCGAAGGAGAGTATGCAACAATCTAGATGAGCCAAGTGAGCCAATAAATTTATGTAGAAGCAAATAGTTGATGTAGAGAGCCAAGAGAGCTTGATAGATTGAAATAAAATGGTGTAGAAGAGAGCCAAAATGAACTAGAGTGAATGGAAGATTGAATGAAGTGAATATAATGAAGAATGAGGAGTTTAAATAAAGAAAAGGCATGCAAGAAGGTGATTTTGATGTGTTTGCATCCCATATAAGTGTTACACTTCATGGATAGGAAAAAGTGTAACATCCCAATGGCTAGAGAGTCGAGAATATTTTCAAGATGTTCATGCGATGTGTAGACATTTGCAGGTCACACTAGCATCCTCAATGAAAAATATCTTAACTACTAAAAATAAAGGGTTCAAGGATGAAATTAAATTTATATGAAAGGGGGAATTGCATTATCATCTTTTATTAAGCTAAAGGGGAGGCTATGTAGTGTGAAATTGCACGGGGTGCAATTTTACAACACTAAAAGTCTATAAACTAGTGCTGATAATATTTTTCTTACTACATCTTAAAATTTTGAACACGACTATATTAATTACTTGTTAAAGATTAGTTTTTGATGATTTCAAGAAAAAAGGGGCCAATTTTGGTCCCCCTATTTCTATGCACTTACCCTAGAGTGTGGATTATGCAAAAACACTTAAATGACTTTGGTTCATGTTGACACAATTAAATTTGAACATGTGTTAAATGTCACTCATGTAACTTATTTATCATGTTTTCTATGTATTTTAGTTTTTTTTCTCCTTATAGATGTAGAATATGATGCAAAAGATGAACTTATTGACAACTAATCTCATTGTATTGACTAAAACATAACTTGTTGCTTTGTATTTATTATTTTATCCTTTTTGATTAAATCTTGTGTTGGTATGTTATGATCCTCCACCACATCTTTCATTATTTTTATATGATTATTGGTCTCATATTTTGATATTTTTTCATTTTGATTTCACATAGGAAATTTATATTGTGCCTTTTGATTACTTGTATTCTATTCACATGTTTCTTTTGACATGATACATACTATTTGTTCCCACTTGGGGGAATCTCTTCTACCTTATCTCATCCTTGTTGATGATCACATTATGCTTACACACTTATCTTATTCTTAAACATGATTATCATATGAGTATACATCTACAATTCATATTCCATATGATTTTTGATTAAACATGAGGATGCTAAGTTACATCACACATACTTATGCCCACAAGTTCTTCTCTATAATTATTAGCTATTATAATCATGATGATACACTATTCTCTATAATTATTAGACATATTTGTTTCCCTTATTATGTGTGCTTTCATGCTAAAAATATTGATTAACTTAAATGGCTATCACATGATGTTTTCTTTATGAAACTTTCCTATGATTATTGATATTTTACATGATCATATATTTTTTCTCCTCTCATCCACTTCCTTGAACCCATGAAATGCAACCAATTTCTAGAGGCATATAATGTCACTAGCATTCTTTGTTGATTATGATTACAATGAATATCTTGTGCTTATGATAGCTCCTATAACCAACCATTGTTTTATCTTTTAGGATCATTTACAACCATATTCTTACATAGACTCCTTCACAACCACATTTATCAATTTCTCGTGGGAGATCCTTCCTAGCTCCATATCTCTCTTTTTAGTTTTTCTTTTTCTTTATTGACATTGTCAAGTAATATTTTTTGATTAACAAGAAAATAGGTTTTTTAAGGGACTTGAAACCCCAAATTATAAAATGCTACTACATCTGATAAAATCACATCCAACCAGTAGCTAAACCATAGCTAACCAAAAACAACCAATAGATAGTAACTAAACAAAAATCAATTAAAAAATAGTCTAATTCATATTCTTGAGGGTGTTTTCCACCTTCAGTTCCTGGTTATAATGTTTATTAACCAAGGTTACTAGTTCATCCTTTTCTTCATCAAAGGTCTTCTTCTTTTTCCCTTGGGTACAAGAACTGGGACCTTTCTCACCCTCCATCACCACATTTTTACCTTTTTCTTTAACAGGATGCTCCTTCAACTTGTTGGTATTAGGGTTCCCATCAATCATATACTCTTCTTTTAATTCCCTTAATTTCTCTATGAGAAATTTTAAAGTTTCTACACTATTATTAATAGAGTATTAGATAATTCTCAAGAGATTTTCCATGCTGGTTTTAATCTGTTGAATCATCTTTCCAATGTCCTAAATGCAAATATCATAGTCCATTTTTATCTCATAGAAAACATCCTCAACATCAATAATTCTTTTCTTTAATTTTTTACCCCCAGAAGTAGTCTGGTTAGAATCCTCTTTAACAACCTTCTTCAAACCACAAACTTTAACATTGACTTTGTTTAGTTCCATAAGGAACCACTTGGTCAATCTAAATTTTCTCATCACAATTTCTCTTGCCACCTTTAAAACATCAAATATCACTTCCCTTTCAACATGTAGGTAAGTAAAATCCTTTGAGAAAGGGTCAATATTGGTAGCATCAATAGAGTCCTTGGTCAAGCCTGTCATTGGTGATTGGCCTAAATCAACTTTGGCATCCCTTTTCTCCATGATAGTTTCATCAACCGCCTTCTCTTTCCCTTTGTCACCAACAACCCTAGAAGTAGAAAAAATCTATTTACCTTGCCTCTAGATTCTGCACCTAACCTCCTCATCACTCGTTTGGGAGCCTTCTGACCATGAGATGACCTTTCTATATTTCTTCTTAGGTGGGGTATTTGTAGAAGGCACCTTCATTTTCTTCTTCCCAATCGAGTCCAAAGGAGAGGAAGAAAGAACTTCCACATAGTCTACCCCAACCTTAGTATCCTACCACTCCTCATCTTCTTCATCCTTTGAAGAATTAGGACCTATATCAGAAAGCATAGGTTGCTTCTTCTTCTTAACATCCCCTTTACCTTTTAGAGGCTTAACCAGGAAATGGGATTTGGCATACTCCATTAATAACAAAACCAAACCCTCATGTAAGATTGGTGCATTAGGTTTTTTAAGATGATCTTTCACATAGGAATCAAGGGACACACGCAGATAAAATGAAAAAGAGACTAGAAGCTTATGTCTAAAATGGTTAAGAAAATTAAAATGTACACCAAGGAATAACCATATACCTACCATCAAGGGTGATGTATGGAATTATCACCTCAACTATCTCGAACCATATGGGCTTGATGGACATTCTATCATAGCCCCATGAGGAAAGCTTCACCAGCTTCTCTCTCTTGTCCTCTTTGAAAAACTGGTTCAAAGCCTCCTCATTAGCTTTTTAGTCTTTGAAGAATTTCCTTCCTTGTAGTTGAAGCCCATAGACCTCCGTTATCATTTCCTCAGAGATGGTGAATTCAACAACTTGCACTATCAAAGTTCTATTTCTCTATCCTTTGGTAAAAAAAATTTGGTGGGTTCATGATCATAACCATGGAGTCTTTCCATATATGATCTGTGAGACCACCCTCCTCCAAAATACACCACACCTTTGGTTTTCTCCTGAACCCATCACAAGAGAATGGGTCAACACGATTTTGATCACCATCCATCTTCACCAAGAGTTCTCTGCGCTTCTCAATCAATAAGCTTTCTAGAGTCCAAAAATAGAAAATAGGAAACAAGTCCAAAATACCCACAAAGAACCCATGATTTGCATCATTACATAGAATAGTGAGGAACTCAATGGGTACTAACATGTACCCTTCCCATGCTTTAGAGGACTGAATTTTTACCGCTTCATTAGCAAAAAATTTGCCAACATATTGCCTTCCCTAAAAATATATGAAATTTTGACATCATCAAAAAGTATTAATCATGTCCAGGGAATCATGAATAAGCAATTCAATCGATCAACTTGGGTGAATTGGTTTAAGAAAACACCTAATAACATTAAGCGAGTCCACCTCTATCCATACTTTTTCAAAACCCCTATCAAAAGCCAATTTAATGGCATTAAAATCTGCATTGGCTTCAACTAAGTGATTTGCTTGAGTTCCCAAAGGGAGTGCCACCACTTATATAATCCTACCCTCTTCATCTCTTAATGTCCCCCACACCCTGCAGGCCTAGGATTCCCCTTGGCCACCCCATCAAAATTGGCTTTGATCCATCCTTTTGGTGGTTTTCTCCATACACCATTCTCTCTAGTCTTTTTCAAAGATCTAAAAAGAATTGATAAATCACAATTTAGATTCCAATTAGACGCCACCCAAGTATCATACTTATAGAATTTTTTTTTATGATCATCCAACTTCCTATCCTAAAGCTTGGGGGTAAAAGCACAAAGCCGTGTCACACTTTCAGCCAACTTATCAGCACAATTGAATTTAAATATTTCTAACTAAAAATCAATTTTGTTCAAACATATGATCTAGTAAGATTCATTCTAGCTAAGTTAGATACTTCCACAACTATTTCAACTAAAATTGTTGGCCAAAAATATACAGAGCATCACTTTGAGTCCAATTTACCAAAAAAATAAAATTATTTGAAAATTTTGAAGTTTTAATAACTCCTATTAATGTAAATAACAATTTTAAAAAAATATAAAAATACCCTTTTGTAGATCCATAAGTGTAGTTTTCAAAAATATATTTATTTTAATAGTTTAATTATTATTTATATTTTATATTTTATATTTTATTTTTACTAAAAGTAGGTTATCAACACAAAATATTAGGTCCATTACCATGCCAAGGAAAAATACTAAAACTTGTTGAAAAAAATAGAAAAAATATGATGTACTAGATAAAAGAATCTATTTCAAGATGGTATATTTTTTTCCATTTTAGATAAATATTTAATATGAAAGTTGACGTCCCATGGAAACAACTGTTTTTTGATTCACTCACATTTTAATACTTATTTAAAAATATATATATTTATCAAAATTGGAAAAAATATATCCATGCACTAAAGTTTCAAGTTACAAATACACAAAAAATTTGAAAGAAAAAAAAAATTACTATAAAAAGTTTGATGTCTCATGCAACTTCATTTTTCAACATTTTATTAGCAACTAAATTATAGAGTTAATTTATTAAAAACTAGTTTAAAATAATTTTTAAATTTTTTTAAAAATACAAACATAAAATATACTAAAAAATACATATTTTGCTAGTTTACATCACTTCAAAATTCAAAACATATATGCCACTTTTTAGTGATTCAAGTTTAAAAGCTAGATCAGTGTTGGCCATTTCCTTTATAAAGTGTGACACAATTTTGTGCTTTTACCCTTGGCTAGAAAGTTTTATTAAATAGATATTTGGATTTTATGGAAGATAGCCTCCACCTTGAGCTTCTCACCTCTAAATACCCTATTTTCCTCTCCTTCTAGAGCCCCCAAGCAATATGAGGCACTGACAAAGACCAAATTAGTTGAAGAGAAGGATTAGAAGAAGGAAACTTCCATTGATCCAAAAAATCCTTAAAAGAATTAGGAAACAACCAACCAAGGTTCCAAAGTGAAAGGAACCAACCCCACACAACACTTGAGAAATTGCAGCCAAGGAAGATATGGAAGATATCTTCACAAAAAAATTTGCACAAAGCACATCTGTTGGGAGGGGAAAACCCTCTCCGACATAAATTATCAAAGTCAAGACTTTATTCTTGACAAAAGCCAGAAAAAGATATTAACCTTGGGAGTTAAAATCTAATTCCACAAACCATTCCAAAAGGGAGGAGTAGTATTGTTTGATAGCAAGTAAATAGTTGAAGACACTGAGAACTTCCCCTCAATAGTAGGAAAAAAAAAAAGCTTGTTAGACTTGGGAATAGAAGGGATATGAATTTGCGAAAGGATCACTTGAAGATGAGCAAAAGATGGTTCAAAAGTTTGTAATTTTTTCTATTTTCCATCTCGTTAATAGTATGCCACCTAGCAGCCAAAGAGCCTTAAGAAAGAATCTTTAAGAGGAAGATCCCACTGCAAATCCATAAGTGGCCCATTAGCACACCAAAAATCTTCTCAAAAAATAATCTATCTACAATCCCCAAAAATCCATTTGGTACCCTCCTTAATGACCTTCTAAGTAGGAAGAATGTTCTTCCAAATGCAAGATCCATCTGGGATGTTAACAACTGCTGACATATCCCTTGCATTCCTATACTTAGCAAGGTATTTATTCTTTAGAATAGATGACCAAGGGCCATGTTGGGATTTTTGATTTTGTTGATACCCAAGACACCCTACTTCTTCAACCTACAAACTTTATCCCATGATACTAAAGGAATTCCCTTCCTTTCCTTAGAGCCAACCCAAAGGAAACACTTTTGAATCTTCTCAAACTTCTCCTCAAACTCATCCAAAAATTTAAAGAGGCTCAAGGAATAAATAGGTAAATTTTGTAGAGAAGCTTAAATAAGTTTCAACTTACCACCTTGACTAAGTAACACCCCTTTCCACCCAACCAACTTGGAATTAAACCTATCCATCAAACGAAGATAGAGAGATTTAGGAGCCTTATTAGCACATAGTGGAGGGCCCAAATATGTCAAGGGAAGACTACCCAATTTACAATTTAAGAGAGCAACCAACTTTTCTTGAAGATGGATAGGGTTATTTAGAATTTTTTTTTTTTTTTTTGGGAAGGCTAACCAATTAAACCAAAGGTTTTTCATAACCACCTAAAATTTCTTTAATCAACTTCGCTTCTTTGACCAACGCTTCACCCATGATGACAATATCATCAAAAAATTGTTTATGCAAATGAGGTCGACACAAAGAAGAAGGTTTAATATGTTTCAAAGAACCAGAAGAGACATTTCTCTGAATACATCTGCCCAACACTTTTGCCATAAGAATAAAAGGAAAAGAAGAGATCAGGTCCCCTTGGAAAATCCCATGTGAGCTTTTAAAGAAAGGAGAAGGATATCCATTAATCAAAACCAAAAAGATCAAGGAAGAAGCCATTTGGGAAATGAGCTACACAAATTTTCTACCAAAACCAAATCTCAACAACACCTTGGCTAAGAAGCTCTAATTCACTATATCATAAGATTTAAGCAGATCAAGCTTTAGAATAAACCCCTCCTTATTAACCAAAAGAGAATGAATAATTTAATGGACTGTGATGATCAAATCTAAAATTTGTCTCCCTCTAACAATACCATTTTTGTAATTAGAAATAAGCAAAGGAAGAATGACTTGAAGCCTAACCGCTAGCACTTTAGATAAAATTTTGTAGATAGAATTGCAAAGAATTATATGCATGAAATCACCAAAAGACTTGGCACCAGGAATCTTTGGAACCAAAACAAGAAAGGTCGAATTGAGATCTTTTAGTAATTTTCTATAGCTAAAGAACTCATTAGTAGCATTAACCACATCCAATGCTACAATGTCCCAAAAAGCTTGAAAGATAAGAAATGGTAAGTTGTCAGGTCTAGGGGCTTTATTCCCTTCAATTGAAAAGAGAATTGCTTTGATTTCCTCCTTAGATGGTATGAAAGTTAATTTCTTATTTTTCTCCTTGGAGATAATACTCAGGATGGCCTCTAAGTACTTCTCCTCAAAGATTTGATTATAGTGATGGTCATCTTTAAGCAACTTTGCAAAGTACTCCAAAGCTTCCTTGTGGATATCATCAAGATCCTCAATCAAAGAGCTATCCACAAAAATGGAATTGAATCTATTAGCAACTTTATGCTTCAGAGAGGTGAGATGGAAGAATTTAGTATTGTGGTCTCCATTCTTTATCCAAGTCGCTCTCAACCTTTGTTTCCAAAAATATTCTTCCTTAGAGATGATATCATGAAGGCAAGAGAGGATATAATCTTCTTCTAGTTGCAAGGAAAATTGTCCATACTAGTGTTTTGAATTTCATGTTGAGCCTCATCTAGGTGATTAACAACCTCTTTTTTATATAAAAAAATTGACCAAAAGACTCCTTATTTCATTTTTGAATCATTTTTTTGACAAAGGAAATATTTTTAGCCACTCTATACATCACACTTCTATCAAATTTAACCTTCCACCACTCCTTGATACACACCTTAAGGTTAGGATGTCGTAACCACATAACTTCAAATCTAAATGGGAATCCTTTCCTTTTGCACAACTTATCGACTGAAAGAGAAATAGGAAAGTGATCAGAACCACACTTGGTAAGGGTAGAAAGAGAACAAGAATAATTTAGATACCAATCCATCAAAATGAAATCCTTATCCAACCTAATTTGAATAAGGTCAATTCGAGCCCTTCTATTAGACCATGCATACAAGGTCCCCTGCAAGTTTAGGTCAAAAAGAGCATTGCCATCAAGAAACTCCAATAAATCATATATACTATCAAACGGAACCTGAGATCCCCCCATCTTCTCATTATCCTTGAGAGAAGTGTTGAAGTCCCCCATAGCAAGCCAAGCAGAGTGTAGGAACAAAGGTATGAGATAACCTAGATTGATCCATAACCGCTTCTATCTTTTTTTAAGTTAGGGGCATAAAAATTTGAAATAACCCAAGAAGTATCATCCTTGAGATGGAAAAAATAAGTCTCCACATGGTTTATATTAGAAGAGAGCACAATACCTTTCATGGTCTTGGTATTCTAGAAGGTAGCAATGGCGCTCGACGCCCCATCCAAGCTAAAACCATGAAATCCACAACCTTTGAACAAACAATTCTTAAATTTCCTAATGTTCTCACACTGCATTTTGGTTTCTTGGATAAGTAAGATATTCATTTTGTGATCCCGCATAATATTTATTAGGAGGTCATGCTTGTGAAAATGGTTAAGCCTCATGATATTGGACACAAGATTATCTTCATTTTCTTTTAGAGGCCATGATATTCAAACACATGTCAAAAAGAGTTCTCTAAACCCCCTTATTAATGTCCCTCTTTCTTTCTTTCTGTCTATTTTTTGGGAAGAAGGTCTACCCTATCCCCTATGATGAAATCCATAGTCTTCCTTTTGTCTATTTCTTTTCAACATACCTTTCAAGCCAAAAGGGGAATTGAGAAGTTTCTTCTTATTCCACCCTTTAACCAAAATAAAAGATTCTTCTTCTTGTGATCTTTGAACAAATAGGTATCTAGAATCCTCCTAAGACTTACACGCTAGAAAACACCCATCCACTATAGAATCAATCATCATCTTTGAAGATTTTGGTGAGAAATCTGAACCATCCTCAGAAGGAACTATACTTTCCTTCACCTCAACCTTACTAGCCAAGGCATCTAAAGCTTTTGAAAAATGGGGAGAAGCCACCAATATTGTTGTTCCCATATCCACAACACCACTCACCACCTCGAAACCATCCACATCCAAACCTTGTTGAACATGAGAAGGAGGGAAAGCACCCACCAAGATTGAATGAGAATGGTCTTGGCTAGGCATAGTCACAAACCCTTTTGGATGTAAATCCATATTCCTAGCTGACTTAGGGATTAGAGGAGAGGCCTCATTAGATTTTTCACCCTTTTCCTTTCATATCTTGGGAGTAGGTTTATGAACCTTGGATGAGTAATTCTTGGTCCAGTGACCTGACTTCTTATAGTGAAAACAAGCAAAGGGAAATGTTTCAAACTCCGCCACCTGTTTCCATACACCAAAGCTAGAATTTAAAGAGATAAAGTTAGGTAAGCTCACCCTCTGATCCACCATAACACACATCCTAGAAAACACTAACCACCTTCTCGAAATCATCATTTCATCAATGGTCACCAGATGACCAAAGGTGCTTGTTATTCCTTTAAAGATTTCTTCATCCTTGTACTCCAAAGGAAAACCTAGTAGTCTTACCCAAAACAACGCCGAGTTGAAGAAGCACTTTGAG